>JAPQRP010049942.1:0-11639 GCA_037367295.1 Apogon hyalosoma
ATTCTATTCTATTCTATTCTATTCTATTCTATTCTATTCTATTCTATTCTATTCTATTCTATTCTATTCTATATGGTGTCTACTGTTTGGACCCTGAAATGAGTTTAACCATGACATCAGACTTGACATGTTGATAGAGACAGTTGTGTCTAGTGCTAGATACCATCAGCTTGGAAATGGAATTATCTAACATCAGCAAACAAATGGTTCCCAGAACAACCCACCCACTCAAACTTCATATAAGTATGATCTAATGATACATCAGGGTATCTGCCGGTTTGAGGAAGCCAAATGTTCGACTTTTTAAAAAATGTTTCAAGGCATCTTTGATCAAATTTAAGACCTTACTGTCACAAAAATAACACTACCAAGGCCTCATAGTTATTGTCTTGAACCAGTCTTAAACATGTTCAACCCAGTTCATGTTACATTACATTTCTCCATCACTAATGTTTCTAATGCTGCTAAACCTCATACCTGAGCCCCTCAACCCATGAATGACTGTTGGTAGATCCACTCATTCACATCTCTGTTGTGATAAAATAATAAACACTAATTACAAAGTTGACTAATTCTTCACAGTGGTTTCCTAAGCAAATCTAGAATTATCATTTATTCTGTAAAAGGATTAGTTATCAATTATAAGGATAATAAAGACCCCAATTTATAATGATCAAATTCAAGAGTTTTTGAGGAATCGTGGATGCAATGTATATATTAACCCTTTAAGCCCATTTAATAAATGCTCAAGGCTAAAACCTAATATACATCTTTTGCATATCACTGCACTATCCTGTTACTGAGCTGAAAGGCGGCTGTAATCCTTTAGACAAGGATTAGCAGCTGCACTTAGATATCCCTCTCAAATTTCACTCACAGAATATTAAAAGTTACCACAATAATTTTTATATATGATACATGGTGCAGGAATGGTGCTTTAACCATGTTCCAGTAACAGTACACCAAGTTTCATGGATATACATGACAAATGTGTAAGCACATTTTTGCATTTTCAAAGATTCTGAACATAAGTTGTACATAGTGGGTAAATCAATCAGTAAAAAGATTAAAAGAAAAAAAAAAAGAGAGTTATACAGCAGGAGTGCTTTGAACATTTTCTATATTAACTCATTTCTTAAAACAAAACAAAACTTTAGAAACAGGTGAATTTGTCTGAAGGTTAAAGCTGTAGGAGCTTCTGCAGCTCTCTGCTCTATGTACATATGAAATACAAAAACATACATGATGTGACATTTCACACTGCAGTGGAAAAGTGAAGCCACTATTCTGAGCTCCTGAGTTGAATCATAGAACAGAAGAGCAGTAGAATCATGATGACCTGAGTCTTAACAGTCAATTACAGCTGTCCATCACATATTACATGCTGTGCTTGTCTATTTATTTCTCTGACGACTTTTTGCTTTTACTCTCTACATTTGAACACCACTATCAGTATTTTCCACTCCTTACACTTTTAAATAGGCTCCTTAGTTTAGTTTTGATCGAGGGACATATTAATTTTGCATCATATCCTGCCTTTCCAAAATTAAGATTGATTTACTGATCATCACGTCATAGATAGGCCAATAGCACATAGAAAAGACAACTCCTCGGTGGATGAAAGCAACACATATGATGCAGATGTCACAAAAAGAGATGTGACAAGACAAAAGAATGACAGACTTGATCGTGGAGAGAAGACGATGATTTAATAAAACCTCATATCAATATGGATGATGTTAGGTTCAGTTAGCTTTCCTCTGAAACAGCCAGAAATAGTTTTTTACTTTCACTCTTTCAATACACTTCAGAGATTTATTTGAGTAAAGAAATGAAATCCATCACTGCTACTTTAGTGATTTTTGGTATTTTAGACAAATATCTAAGAATGTGTGTACACAGAAAAAAAGGCTCATAAAACTGACCTTAAAAGATTCTTAAAAACAAATTGCATTCAAAGATACTAAGTATTCTTGACCTAGAAATGCGAAGTAAACATATACGTTTGCATCTAGTAATATTTTCAATAAATAATATGCGACTTTTTTAAGCAAATAAAAAGTTCATGTAACGTTTATTTACAATATTAGGTAAATATTAGTCAAACCGGGTATAATTTAAAGGATTTTTTTTTACCTGAATAAATAAATACCTGAGTTAAAAGTATTTATTTTTGTAAGCAACTAAATGGTATCTATTGTGAAAATTTAAGTAAATCTTACTCAAACAAGCTGATATTCAAAAAAGGTTCATTTATACCTAGAAACTAAAATTTACCATTATTAAGTAATTCTTTCACTGTCTTATTATAAGTTGTAAATTTTATACCAGATGTGTGCATTTACATTAAGAAGCCAAGCACACACACTGTAGAGCAGTCATTGTTTATTACATTTAACAGTAACAGACTGATCTCCATCTACAGATCAGTGTGTGAATGAATTAACTGAATGACACTTTTTTTTTTTTTTAGCAGAAGTGGTGAAAGTATACTTTTGTCATATCTGCTAAAAAAATGTTCACCTAGTGACATCCAAAAATGACTGCATCCTGAAGCTTTAAATGGACCAAAGCTACTGGATAATCTGATTTTCACATCCCTCTTTCAAGAAAATGGTTGTTTGATGATTGATTTTAGTTTCACAAAGATGAACCCTAAGTTAATAAGATTAACTATCTGGCTTGTTACCAGATTATCTGTAGAACATATGGAATAGAAAAACATGATCATTTATAAACATGTTAAAAAAAATGTGTGAAAGATGGCCCTGTCACATAATGTTTGGTATTCCCCCACCTCCAATCTACAGTATTTTTATCCCTGAAATACATTATTCAGTGGCTGTGCATCTAATTAAGTATTGAACATGCACAGATGGTGCTCCTGACCTCCTGTGAGTGCGGTGCGTTGTATGTATATGCATCGGCAACTGACACACGTGTCTCTGTTTGCATGTGAACATGGAGCTCTTGGGTGTGTCAAAATTGTACTGTGCGGACATGAAGAATGGCACTGTCTTCAGACCAAGGACATACTATTATATTTCTGTTATATTTCTGTAAGTGCGTGTGTGTGTGTAGAGTGTTTGTCACTGTACATTATTGTGTGTGTGTTTTAATGACGTGTCATCAAAATATGATTCGGAAGATGACAGATGAAGAGGACCTGCTCATACGCTGCCCTCCTGCTCAGATAGACCTGTTTTATAAGCCACTGAGATGGCAACATTGTGACATTTCCACTGCCTGCTTTGAGTGCATCATGCTCGTGTGTGTGTGTGTGTGTGTGTGTGTGTTTTCTCCTTTGCTTTATGAAACCCACTGAACAGGACAAATAGTACAATGACACAAATAACATGCGGAGAATGAGGAGAATGACGGAGCCCAAATTAATGGATGGATGAGTAGAGAGCAGATTGATTCAGTAGGAGAAGTATAAAGAGCCCATGCAGTGGGGGCACACAGTGTTCTCGGTCAGCGCAAACCTCCTACAGTTGAGTTGATATTTACAGGCCACTTTCATCCATTCAGTGGTGTGTGTATAGTAGAGCTATATGATCGTAAGCACATATTTATGGTGTGTGTGTGTGTGTCACTGATCAGTGTCCTTTACACTGTGTCTTGCTCTGTCTCAGCCCTCATTCTTCTCTTCACAGCTTAGTCAGGAGACATTACCAGCTATGATTAATCTGGCTGAGACAGGAAATAGGAACCAACTGGGAAAGTCGTAACACAGAGCTCTGCGTTGTTTAGAGCTGCCCTTTTCAACTCTCCGAGTCATAACATCAAATGAGTCGCATGTTATTGGTTCACAGTTTGGCAGAGTAGAATGCAAAACTGTAATGTGTGAATACATACTTTTATTAGTGCTGTCAAATGCTTAATTTTTTAAATCAGATTAATCACAGAGTTACTGCAGATTAATTTCGATTAATCACGATTAAATATAAGTCATTTTTAATGTTTATTAATCACGTTTCATTTTGCATGATCAAACAGGCTCAAGAAAGAAGGGAACATCCATGCACTTAACGTGTTTTTTTGCAAGTTGGGTGACACATTAGCCGAAGTGCTAGCAGAATCCCCAGTTAATGTATTTTTCGCGTTAATGTGGTATTTTAAGATGGAAGTGCTTCGGTGAAAAGAAAACTCCTTCCTGCAGAGTGTGCATAATACTTTATGTCGGTCAACTGTTCACTCTTGGTTTTTTTTGTCCTCATATTTCCATTAAGAGGGCCAGCGTGCTGTTCAGTGTCTTCCATCTTTATGGGTTGGTTCTGCTGCATGTCGCTACTGGATCAACTGCCCATTTGTTCATGCATGATGCTAACTCTACTAGGACAAACTGCCTGAAATGCGTTGCCAGAGACATTCAGACTCATTCTGCGCTGCAGATGGGTTAATTGCATTAAAATTTTTAATCAGATTAATCATGATGATGGATTAATCCATGTTAACGCATTAATTTTGACAGCCCTATTTTTTATCTAAAATGCAGGAAACCCCCTCTCTCTCTTCATGCAAACTTGGACCTAAAATATGGCTGTAAAGGCCAAAGACTTTTTGAGTAAATCATTCATATGTCAGTTTTTTCCTTCTTTCAAACAGCTGTTTATATCATGAGTACTTCCACACTGGTCATGAATATTTCACAACAAAAAAAGATTTATTTTCTTGCAACAAGGCTGATTTTTCCAAGCTTTTTCATGTCAATAAAGGCATCAATCAGTCACTTGTGTTGACCCAATATCACATGACAACAACAAAGATGGAGACAGACCTGTTGCTTCAGTATGAAAGAGAAAAAATATAAAGATAAGGAAGTGAAGAGCAACATGTGGAGGAGCATCAATAAACAATTAGACCATGAGGATAGTGAGTATTTTCTGTAACGTGAACTTCATATTAATCAAATACAGTTTGCAATGTGTGTGTCTTTTTAGTGTGTGCAGGTGAGTCTCCAGGTGATGCTGAACTGCCTGGTGTGAATATAAAGTATAAAATTGTGAGTGTAACTTGTGTGATTCACTCAATGTCAGTCTAATCGATGATGTAAAAGGGAAAAGACAGGAAAGAGTTTAGAAATACTGGCCTCATCAAAGCAGAGAAGAGGACTGAATGTGTTTAAAGTACAGAAATACTCTAAAAAAAAACTGAAAGAAATATTGTCCCAATAAAAAAAAAAAAAATTGGACAGACATCTCCAAACAATGCATTCTCATTACTGAACAGTAAAAAAGATTTCCTGTGTGGAAAAGCATGCGTTAGCATTTCATTCTTTTGGCAAATAGTGTGTTGCTGGCTAGCTAATATTACTTGTCAGAGGTTGAGGTTATTGATTTCTCCAACATTTCTGTTCCCGTTGTGGATAAAACAGAAAAGAGCATTCATTCAACATTGTTTTGACCATTGGAGACATGATAAAAATTTACCTTTTATAATGTCTTTTATTAAGTTTAGGTCCCAGGGAGAAGCCTGGGGAAATTCTGCTTTAGTGTTAAGAAATATTTACATAATATCAGCTAATCTTTAATCTTTAATTTGAACTTTCCAAGTAACATTCACTTCTCAAAATGTTGAACTGTGTTCGCATTATACGTACTTGAGGGCAAAATGTTCTGCCTGCCTACAGCTCTTCCCCCCATCCATCACTCTTTCGATCTCCCTCCCTGTCGGCTTCAGCCTCTCCTCCTCTTCTTCTCATTTAATGTCTGCTGTGGGCTGGCCAGATCGATTGTCTAAAACAAACATAAACACATGCACACTATTATACACTCAGAAAAAAAGTAAAAAAAAAAAAAAAAACACATGAAAGGAAAAGTATCTGGCCCTTTGCACAACAATCACAGAGGTTCTTACTGTAGGGGATGAAATTGTTTCTCACAGATACAATGGTTAAAGGCAGAAAGAATAGGTACACATGAAGTAGGACACATGAGTTGAAGATAAAAAGGGGAAAAAAGGTAGACAGATAGATATGTAGAGCATACAGCCAGTCCAATAGTCAACCAGACAAGCTCCATTCACATACATCAGCCACAGAGAACAGGGCACAATTATCATCTTGTGAATGTGCATGAGTGGAGTGGAGCTGAGGTGAAATGACTTGTGTCATGTCTGCGGACCACTAGTGGCTGACGGGCTCAGCACATAGCCCCGAGCAGCCCGCATGCAGCCGTGCTCACCGCTTGTGTAAAAAAAAAAAACTTGATTATGACTTTTTAGCTTTTCAGATTTTCACTTTCCCTCGCTCTGCAGCGGATGCATCCAGTCACAGTTACTCAATCCCAGCCTCTGGACGATTAGGCACCATCTCACTCCAAGCATGGCCGATTCTTCTGCTCCTCTCACACATACTCACTGCTCTCCGGCTAGGTCAGGGGACAGACGAGCCGGGGACTTCATTCCTTACGCTTCTGTCGTTTAAATCAGGTCAGATGAGTGTCATCCTCCCCTCCTCTTTAAGAGCATGGTAATCTGATTCTTTTTACTCGTGGCTCTATCCACTCTGCCTCAAACTCTTTGGGTTTATCCCCCAACTCTGTCCCTCTGTCTTCATCATGGATGTGTTATGATTGAATTATGCCCTGTGGAGTGGCTCTATAGGCCTCTGTGTGGCACCGACAAACCCATATCTCCTCTACATGTTGCCTAGGCCACTCTGCCCTTACAGTACAGTATATGCTCCCTCTGCCTGTCCACTGCCCTGTCACCTTGGATCACAAGGGAAGACCAGAGAGAGGGATAAAGGGGATGAAAACAAATACAGACCTTGTGGCAACTTCTGTGCCTGCTATGAATGCATGCATGTAAAGAAGATGTGAAGGAGAAGTGGTGTCTGGTGTTTATGCACAAAAGAAAACTGTAAAGACCCACTAATATTCAAAGTCAAGCTTTTCATCGTTCCTGAATACTGATATTTCTATTTCTGCCTCCCTTCCCTTTCTGCCTTTTAATTTGCAAAATGTTTCTACAGTGTATCTGCCTGACACTGACCCATCACGTAATAGGGAAGGAGTTCTCAAAACCAAGTCAAATAATTACCTGTAATTTTTTTTCTCAACTACATGAGAAGATATCAAACAAAAATGATAATCTTCATGTGATCTACTCAGAGGGATCATAGCTCATTGTAAAAATAAATAATAGAGGTGTTCAAACTTTCCTTCTCAGCTAACTCTCAGTTTGAAAGTGCATCAGTTTAACAGAGCCCTAACCTGTGACAAAAACTCTTATGGGTTTTTGTAACATCACTATCATTAGCACAAGTCACTAGGCTAGTGAATTTATTTCAGTCTGTTTACAGTGATACTAAAGTGTCTGTCTGCACTCAAGCGTTTTAGTTCGCATTAACTTGCAGCGTTTGTGTAACATATTTTGCAGCTGTTAATGGCATATTGTAAAGAATTTCTGTATCTGTCACCAGCAGATCTAGCTTCTGAACTTTGATGTGCAATGAGTCTGATTTGCACAGATGCATAAGAGTTAGCAAGCGTGAAAATTTTATTGTTTCATTATAAAACTGAGTCAAAATCTAGTTAATCGTGGAAATACAGTACAGTGTATGTGCTGGAAAATGTGGATGTCTTTCTTTACATCCTCTAAATATTGTCAAAATGTTGTTAAAGCTTCATTCTAAAATCATGCAAAAATGCAGAGTTTTTAATCAGAATCAACTACAAAAAGCCATCACAGCCTAAGCCTCCAGAAACCAGGAAAACAAAAGGAAAACTTAGTTTGGTTGTAACTTGCCTGTATTGTAGAGGGCAAAAAGTTATGTTTCAAATTGTGGATTGTGATTTTACCACAAAAGATTCTCATGTGCTTTCGCTGGATCACCCAGTCCTAACAGAGGTGTAGTATAAAGAACTGCATCTCCATCACATCCTGATGCATGGCCAAAAGGATGAAATGTTAAAAATAAATGTGGAGCTACCACCTATTGTGATGCAATTTAATTCAGTATGATTTGATTCGACACAATGTGATTTAATGCCATATTTTATTCCTCAGTTTTTTTCTACAAATCTGCAAATGATAAATCAATTTAAAGAATTTCTTTTCATGACTTTTCAGAAGTCAAAAAACTTATCTGACTAAAGATAAAATAAAACCAAGCCTTTAACCAGATCTTCTGCCTCCAGTTAGACTTTTGCAACAAACATCAGCTTCTACACCAGCCTGACATTTTACTTACACTCATGCAAGACATGGCCAGAATTTTCCAACAGCAGAGATATGGATGTGCTTGAAAATACAGTTTAGAGTAGAGAAAAAAATCTACCAGAAAAGAGAAAAAATTATTGGTCACGTTCTCTTTTTTGCATGTCTTGACTGATGCAAAGACATTACAAATGACACACCTTATTATATAAAAAATCTAACATATTCTTTTTGTGGTAGGCGTATGTTACCACCCCGGTTTACAGGCTGTTACTGTGGATGTGGACAACTGAGACAGTCACATAAGGTGCAATTATCAGCCATTCGCGTACTGGAAAATATGCATCTAAAGCAATTAATAAATGTAAATTTCTTCTCATATGTTACACATTGAACGTTTAAACTGATACACTGTAAATGCTTCGATTTCTACTTCACAATAAATCAAAAGCACACACACACACACACACACACACACACACACACACACAGACTCACATGCACATATATACAGAAGTACTGTATGTTCAGCCTGAGATAGCACGAGGGGGGTGGGGGTGGGGATGCGGAGGCTATCCAAACAGGCTGGTAAGAAGCATGTTGTCTTAATTAGGCCTGACAGCTTCCTCAAAGAACATGAATAAAAAGCGTGGAGCTCCAGACCTGGACTCATGTATAATAGTTTAGTGCAAAGAGAGCTAGGAAAAGAAGTGTGGCTCACACTTCAGACACATGTAATTATTGTACAGATTAAAGTGCTGATGGTGAAGGGGACTATCTAAGTGTGTTTGTGTGTGCTGCTGCATGAAAAAATGTGTAAAAATGTGAGCTAATCAGACAGTGAAGCATCTTTTGCTATATCCTGCATTGCATGTGCTGCTAAAAAAAGAAAAAGAGAATCCATTCAAATCATTTTCTTGTTTGATTTCGAGACTTTGTAAGATGTTATAAGACGTTCTGAAAGCAGCACAATATTAGCCTCTGCCTTTGTGTTGCAGACTGTGCAGAGACGTGGCCTTTGATTTTCATCACACTTTATCAGGTTGACCAGCAAGTCCTTGTGTGACTTACCTTTACTATTTTCGCTTCCTCTCTGCCTTCTCAGAATAGTCATATGCTCGTTTCCAAGGCAACCAACCAGGACCTGTGTCCAAAGAGAGCTGACAGACGTTGAATGAAAGAGCATAAAACAGTGGCTGCACTAACAAAACGTCCATACCTCTTATTATTTGAATCTTGCAACATTTTCTATGATTCAGACAGTTAATAAAAAGTGACACTAAAATGCAGTCAAACTTGCTCTATAAATCCATCAACTTTACAGACTGACAAAATCACCTCATATTTTCTCTCACCAAATACATAAAGCTAACTTTTTTTTTTTTGGACTAACTGCAATGCTCCCAGAGGAAAAGATACTTCATTTGTGTTTCCCCCTAGGTCAGTACACCAAGTAAGTCAAATTAATGTAAAGACAGAGATTAGAGGCTTACAAAAAGTGAAAAAGAAAAACAAAACTCAGTGGGCCAACACTAAGAGAGAACGCTGATATCAGTTGTCTAATTAATCAGGCTCAGTGATGTCCAGGGAACCACAGAAGGGACAAAGAGCTGCAGCAACAACAAGAGACAAGAACAATAGAAATGTTAGTCTCAGGCTTCTTTTCTGGGATACACAATCTTATTATTTAAGGCACAATTAATGCAGACTTCAGAGCAAAGTGCTTAATGGGTTGCACATGATTTAACTCTATTATTTCATTCCAGCTAAACAAGAGAGAACACCAGAATACAATGACAAGAACTGCTGAAGGCCATTAGACATAACCTTGGGTGAGAGATCACCTCTGGCTGCCCCTTGATAAGATGCTGTTGCTCACCAATAGGGGGTGCTGTTCCATGCCTTCTCATGGGATGAACCATGTGACTGGACGGCACCACACAGCTCTGAGTCTGGTGTTCTGACTCCTGTTTCCCAGCCAACACCAGTCTTTAAAGGAATGATTTTTTTTTACTGATTTTTTTTTTAAATGGAATTATACATTTTAAAACATTTCCCTGTGGTCTACATAAACTGTAAATGCTCTGCTTGGGTCTGAATTATTCATTCATTCAACTCCACAGGTCCATCTTCAACCCTATTTCTGAGTAATGACACCAAAAGGGTCATTTTGAGCACTGGCCCTTTAAATTAACATGAGCCACTTCTTGCCCCACCCCTTCCAGGTTGTTGGCTGTGGTGCTCTGTATGTTCAACCAACAACTGAACATTATAGGTAAGTTTGGACATATTTTCAGTTTGGACTACAACCACTGCTGCTGATAAACAATTCTGTCGTACTCGGAGAAATGTTCGTCGGAAGTCTCAACCTTATATGCGCAAAAGTCGTTACGTAACTAGTTATAGATGTAACAAATTAACCAGGAATTTAAAAGTGTTGTAGAAATCCACACAATTGTTGCCAAAATGAATATAAAGATAGCTTTGCAGCACCTGGAGGGTTCAAATTCAAACTGTATGAACTATTAGGGTCCAAATACACAAATAAATGAACCAAAGACTAATTAAAGTGGGTTTAGCAAAATATGAGCCCTTTAAAAGACAATCTAAATCGTCCTCAAATTCCTATTATTCTCTTCTTTTCATCACCTTAAATTGGACTTTACATAAGGGGAACACTGGTGTGAATGAGCTGCTGCAGTGTCAGTGCAGGTGCAGAGTTTGGTATTCATCTAATGAGCATACCTCTTTTTGATTTTAGCTACAGAGAAAATGAGTAAGTTCAGTAGATGTACCACCACTTTGCTTTACACTATGGTCAAATGAAACATGATATAGACATTCATTTCAAACCCTATCTGTCAGTGAAAGTATTCTGATAGAGTATAGAGTGGCTGCACCACCGAACACACAGACTCAGAGAGCGTAATGCTATAGCCATTTGGCCTTGAGTTATCAGTAATTAGAAGCTAAAGCTTAATTATATTGTATTTTCAAAGACAGTTATAAAGCTAAGATCATGCTGAGGACAACCAGGGAACCCATAAAACCTGTATTTAGTGAGGTCAAACCTGTTGAGCTTACTCTGTGATTAATGAAAGGGGGAGGGGGGATCCTGCTGGCGGCTCATTAGCTCTGCTGTTGCTGAATGGCGGCTGATAGTTGATATCCAATCAGATTCAATTTGCTGGGGATGTTTTCATTATGCCTGCAACATCAGTCAATATGTCTGGCCTGGCTCCGGCTCAGAGAGATGAGATGTTTGGTGCAGACTTAGGTTCAGCTTTCACTCCTCCAGAATTTTTTTAACCTGCAGAGGATACCTCAAATGTATGTTTTTCGTCACATTTTTGGGTTGCAATTTATTTTTCTCGAAAGAAGTAATTAGTGGAGCAATTTGTGCATGGGCTATAAAATAGTCAATCAGTCTCAAATGTATTGCCAACAACGATGAAAAAGATGTTTACTTAAAAATA
>JAPQRP010049943.1:0-11631 GCA_037367295.1 Apogon hyalosoma
AGATAGATAGATAGATAGATAGATAGATAGATAGATAGATAGATAGATAGATAGATAGATAGATAGATAGATACTTGCATTCATGCATATGTCTTTCTCAATAAATATATATATGCTTCTGAATTTCAAATTAACAACAAAATATCTGAGTGACTTGGAGCAGTTCTAATTTTATAGCCATTCAATACCCTCATCATTATTAATAAAGCCAAATTCTGCCAATACTTGCAGTTTGTAAAGTGTCCTGTTGGTCTATCTCTACCTCTATAAAATATTGTATGTCCCCCAGTTATGATGTCTTTTTTTCTTCTCAAATTCCCTTTCTTTTTCTTTTCTTTTTTTTTTTATAAACACATAAATTAGAAATAGACAGATTACGCTCTTAAGTGCTGATTGAATCTTTTACAAAATCAGTGGCATCAGTAGAACTTAATTCTAAATATCAATTTTCAACTGACATGTGAGTTTGTATGTACAGTATTTATGACTGTGATTTAGATACTCAGTTCAAGAGTTATTCATTATCTATTAAAGGTGAGAATTAAATCCATCCAGTCAGTTTCTTTTTCCAGAGGGTTGGATTGGCAAATATAATTATCAGCTTTTTCCAAATCCAAAATATCATTATTGTATCTGTTTATAAAGAGACGTTATCGGTTGATCATCTCTGTAAATGAACTGCTTCCTATAAATGTAAATGGGTTTGGTACAGTGGAATGTCCCATACTTTCTGTTTCTGTTCTACCTTCCTACGCATAACGTTTATACTTACCTATTGTTGTACTGGGCATTGCAGTTCATTATCTGTGTTATTATTATTATTATCTTACACCTTGTGTGTCAAAGGCAGAGCTGCATAACATGTGGGTTATATCCTGGGAAATAATGTGACCGTATAAGTGACATTGCAGTGCGGTTGCTGGGAGATGCAGGGTTGGTGAGCCCCCATCGCCTCCCTCTTGACCTTCTGAGTCTAATCCTTACTATAGGTACTTTCTTTTTTCTGACAGTGCAAGAAGTATACAGGAAGTACGCCAAACATGTTTTTGACAAGAGACACACATTAACAAAACAAAACTGTTGTTACTGTTGCTTAACTCTTGTTTCTATCCCAGTAGTAGGAGTAGGAGTAGGAGTACTACACTGACAACAAAACAATAAAATATATAATGCCCTCAGTGAGCTGTGTTTGTATGACAGGAACAGCTTGGCATGGTTGACACATTTCAGCAGTGAGGAGCACATTACAATGTCAAATAAGGATGAAAGATAGAAAACAAAGGCCAATACATCTGTCTACCACTTAGAAAATGCTGCCCAGTTCTTTATCAGATATTGTGCAATTATGAACATTTGCCATGGAATTAACAGTTTACACCTTTGTCGTGTGCTACACTTACATAAATGTGCCAAAAATACCAATAAATCCTTGTGCTTGTGCTTACAAAGAAGAGAAAAGCTTACTGGCATCACAATATAAACACTAGAGGTTGTTTATTGAATATTATGAAAATGCTAGGGTTCATTTGATACTTAGGATAGCTGACATCTTTTAAACAAGCTTGTTGGCCTGTCTGTACCTGTCCAAAACTGGTTTAACTCCCACGGTTCCAGTTGAGTTCTGTCTAGTTACAAATGTCAGCTTATCCACAAAGGCTGATCAAAACACCGGTTTAACGTCCAACATATATCCTTAAAGATCTTCAGAGACAATATTTCACATTGGGAGTGTCATTAGGAAACTTTTACTTTCACAAGTGTCTCTGTTTTGATCTGAACTCAGTCTTGCGCAGATAAAAATGTTGACATACCCAAGACATGTCAGTAATGCTACAAAAAAGACTGGAAATGCAAAAGTACATATACTGGGATTTTTTCAAAGGCTACTAAGAAAGAAACCTAAATACTATGTCTAATTCCTCATTTTACTTCACTGCTTATGTGGTTTTAATCTGAAATGTCAATACCCAGTATACACAACAGCATGAGAAGCTTGTTTTTCCAGCATCAGCCTTCTCATGCAATGCTTCACAATTAGATGTTCTGTATGAAATATCATGAATTAAACTGCAGCAACCTTGCTGATGAATGGTGACAAGCAATGCAAGAAGAGCAACATTGCACCTACAACTAC
Source organism: Apogon hyalosoma (assembly GCA_037367295.1). Taxonomy (NCBI): domain Eukaryota; kingdom Metazoa; phylum Chordata; class Actinopteri; order Kurtiformes; family Apogonidae; genus Apogon; species Apogon hyalosoma. The sequence continues at coordinate 2,135 of JAPQRP010049943.1, forward strand.
AGTAGATTAACTGTTTATATTTAAAATTGTTATTAATATAATTTCTCTGGAGTCGTGCACTATTTGTTCCTGTATGCTCAGGACAAAAATGACCTCTATTATCATAAATATACTTGATCTATTCTTTACTTTTGGATTCAGTAGATTCATTTCAACCAAGAAACATTATAGTCACTTACTTTTAGATGAAATTATGTCTTTTGAAACACAGTTGTGGTAATATATAACTGCAGAAAAGGAGTCTGTGACATGAAAATTAGCAGTCATATGTGTGCAACTTACATCACCTTAAAAAAAGTCACATGAAAAAAATAAGTCACAGACTTTGTTGTTGGCCCTTAGCTGATAAACTAAATGTCTGTTTACCCCTTTTTATTTGTTCAGGTTAGTTTAGTTTATTAAAACATTACATACAGTAAAAATAATTGTAAAAATTAGGGGCCACTAACATAAACCTACAATTCCAACATTGCCTGAGGATGAGGCATACTAATTCATTCATTCATTCATTCATTCATTCATTCATAACAAAATAGATAAATACAGTAAAATATTATGACAATATTTTGGGGGGACTTCAGGAGTACACAAGAAAGATAAGATAAGATAAGATAAGATAAGATAAGATGATAAGATGCAACAGCAGCACAGTACAGAGAAGAATAAAGAGCATTCAAAACAAAAAATGAATACAGTCAGAGAAGTTATTAATTAATTAATTAATTTATTATTATTAACAGTAAAATCAATAAATATAAAAACATAGACTCTAAATTCTCAGTTGTATACATTATGCATGGACGGATAATTAATCTACATATAGAACAATTAATAATTCATCAAGAAAAAAACAAAAACAAAACATTCGTGCATAGATTCCAACGTGCAGGTGGATTTCTACAAACTATTTGCACAGTCTTGTCCATTACCTCATGTGATTGTTCCAGGAAGTGAAAACAAAACACTGGTATCCCTCATTGTACTGTGGAGGATCCCCTGGAAACCTCACATGGGCCTCTCCTGGTCCCTGAGCCCCCCTTTTAGAAACCAGCGCTCCAGATAAAACAGCGTAACCAAGTTCAACGAGGCCACGCAGAATAAGCTCCTATAGAAAACACTGTACACGCAGTATTTTTTTTTTTTTTTTTTTTTTTTTTCAATGGGACGAGCTGCGCCTCCTTTTAGTCGTAAAGGGTCGGCGTTAGGACCCGGGAGAGCAGGCTGCCACAGAGGCAATGCAGACAGCGCGTTTGGGAGGTGTAGTGGAAGAAAGGCAAGAGAAACGGAGTAAATGAGAGCACTTTTGTCCAGATTGTTGAAGGACCTATCAACTTAATATACCGCCGAAACAGCTCACTAGAATGAGACGGACACAGTGTTGAATTCCCGTCCAGGTAAATGTCCGCGCTTCCTTCGCATGGTTAACTACAAGAGGTCGACAGCTAGACAGGGTAGGTCCCCATTGTACTTACATGGGATGCGGTTATTCTCACCCAAGCTGCCCTGCTAGGCCCCATATCCTTTCTACCGCTAAATGCAAACCTGAGATGAGGTACTTTCCTGACTCCACTTGGCTGTAAAAGTTTCTTAGCTCTAGGCTCGAAGGCACATAGGCTTATTGAAGTGAATTCCAACGCCTAGCGGTTCGCTCTGACTCTTCTCTTCACATGTTAACCATTCATTTTTGACAATGACCACTTCACAGACCTAAATATCTGCACACATGCTACTTGGAGCAATTCACCCTCTGCTTGAAAGTTGTTTTGTGCGTTTCTACTCTACGGCCCTGGGGCTAAATGAAAACAAATGAGCTCAACAAGCAGCTCATTCATTGTTGTGAACCCACCAGCGTTTGTTTACTTGTTTTTCTGAAGTTATATTAGCATAGTTATTTTAGCTATTAGCTTTCCTAGCTTGTTGCTGTTACACTGCAACCTTTGCCACCACATAAATAATGCAAAGTGATGTATTATTGTTGGGACTGTTCAGTATTTGGACATTAAATAAAGACATGAGTGCTTGTTTTTCTCCAAATGCATGTGGTGTATATTTCAATATTAAGTCATTGAATGCATGCCTTACATGAAAAGCAGGTAAAGCAACAAGAAGCAACATGGAAAAAGTTGTCTGTTGCATGTCTGAAGTTCAGATTCACTTCTCTTTGCTGATGCTTCACTGTTCAGCCACAATCTCCAAGGGGTAACACGTATTCACAATGTGCAAAGAGAACATTGTCCTCAGGCATGTTGTACTTGTTACGACTTCAGTGTCAAAATGTTTTTATCGGTCATGAGACTACGTTTGTCCACTGTGTGTACGCAGGGGGATTTGGCATGTGACCTAGAGAAGACGCAACAAGCTGGCATAATGATGCAGCCAGTGACTGCTTGGCTCTCCCTGTTCTATTTAGAAAATACCAGTCACCTCCCACCCAATCCCCTCACAGCCCTGTTGACGCAAATATGCCACCAGTTGCATGCAGAATCTGAGGAATGTTGTTTGAAATTTCGTCCCTCCACACAGTCGGACGTATTGTGCCTGTCCCCGCTGCATGCACCACAGGAGCTTGATGTGTTATCACTAAGAAGGATGTGCTTCTTTGCTAGACCACCATCAGCATCACATGACATTACTCTTCTCTGTTTGTGTCATGAAACTTTAACCACCGCTGCCTGAAATACTTTTGTACTTGTTGCACACATTAACTAGTAATTTGGCGCTTAACCGACTAAAGAGACCACAGCTTTAGAGTTTTCTTTCTTTTTTTTTTTTACTTTGACTTTACAAAATGTCAGGACTGGTATATATTTGAATAAATCTATCTTTGTGAGTTATCTGTAAACTGCTCTCGGCTTGTCTCGACAGCATAGAAGTGCATATATTACAATACATTAATGAGTCATAGAGGATTTTCTGTTCATGTCATTGGAGGACTTGAGCAGAATCTATTCAAAGTTACAGTAGCTGTGGTTTCAGCTACACCTACAGCTCAACAGTATTCTTATCAATAGAGATGTGTTTTCAGGGAACTTGAAAGAGGAACTTGGCACAATGTGTTAGCTCACATTAGTACTCATTATATTATGAGCTTGTTAAAAGAAAAACAAGTTGTAGGGATTTTTTTTTCTTCAGCAACAGGTAAACATGTTTTGTGGTCTCTTTCCTTTTTTTCATTGCTTTATCAAACATTTGAGAATGTTCTGTATGCGTAACTGTAAACCAGCTGTGCACTGTCTTGTTTACCCTAGTGGCTGCAGAAAATAGAGCAAAAGCAGACTTGTATCTATTGATCTGTGATGAAGGAAGTGGTGTGGTGATGTTGGCCTGATTTTATGCTTCCTGTCATAAACACATGGGACTGTCCTCTTTGGCCCAGTGACAGGCTCAGTGTGTGGCATCCTTTCTGTATGACACTGATTTGCATTGAATGGGGTGGCTCCTGGAGCTGGAGATGGAAAGATGAATGATTGAAAGCTGCACTGACAACAGGGCAGGCAGGCAAGCAGGCAGGCGGTGGCCCAGAGGCCTGAAGACCATGTGACCCGCTGTCAGGGTACTGGGTTCATTCAGTGGCTGCTGGCTGCAGCGCTGGCAGCAGCCCAGCTTTTCCACACAGGCCGCAGTAGCAACAGGTCGCTCCCATTAAAACAGCAGCGCTCTGTTGTGGCTCCAGAGCCGGTCTTGTGCATGTGTTGCTTTTTTGGCTGTGGTGTGTGCGCTCAAGTTTGTTTGTGTGATGTATCCCAATGTGTATATAATGTGTGCGTGCTTGTGTCACAGAGTACACACTAAGATGCCAGAGGGATCCAACGGTTTGTGTGATCCCTAGTTTAAATTGCACTCAGTGTGCTTTTTCAAATCCTCCTCCAAGACCCGTCCAACATCGACTGTGTGACACAAGCACCACAACTCCAGTGCAATAACAACAACATGGAGCAAAAATAAACCTCGCTTTCATAAACTCTCTTTTGCTCATTGATGGAGATGAACAAAACAGCAGTAAAAGACGTGTTGAATGTACATTCACTGATACATGTATCCTTGAGCCTGGGGCTGTACTGATATGATTTGTAGTCTGTCAATAGTCACATCCATTTCCTGTTGTTGTCCCCAGCAGTAAGCTGGATGAGGCTGCTCAAACAGAGCTCCCTTTTGATGGCCTTACTCTGGTGGAGCAGCAGCAGGCAAATTGATTTCAGTCGACGGTCATAGATTGCCTGGTGCAGTAAGTGACATTTGTGTTAACAAGCATTGCAATTGATCATTCTTTTGCTTCTACCCTGTATTCAAAGCTGACTTTATATTAAAAAGAAGTACTGAATGAATTAAAAAGTCAAGTGTTTTGGTTATGATAGCCTGCAGGTTTTTAGTCGGCCTATGCGCTGTTGCTAAATGACCGATAAGTGTCTACTGTAATTACACTCTGTTCGGTATAGATCAGATGACTGTCACTGCAGTCTTTTCCAAATGTCATATCATCTTCATTGAAGTTGAAGAATCTGTAAGTTTTACTTTTAGCCCACATCTGTCTGAAGAACCTTTTTGCATGTTTACTATGTAAATGTGACTCTCAACCGCATGATGTGATTAGGATATTTCCACGAAACAAAAGTTCTGATGTCTGATGTTTAAAGGAAGTTTTGCACATTGTTTTGCCTTCACATAATGTTACAAGGTAGTGTTGTAATGTTGGAATTTTAACTTGTGAAAGTGAGCGAAATGTAGAAATTATGCTGAAATCCAGGCTTTAGATTGCTGAACAGTTGTGAATTCAAACAAAGATTCAAAATTATTGTAAATCTGTAACAGATTTTTATCATATTGTTATTGATTAATAAATGCATATCCGCCTTCACTGAAACATGTACTAAACCAGTAAGCCACGCTGATTAGAAACACAAGTACCAGTGTTAGACACTGGTAATTCCAGTAATCTTTATCTGAGGCCAGTATCCTGAGTGTCATCCTGAGCAAATCGTGAGAGAATATCTTGAAAACTGTCATCACAGTTCTAAAAAAATTGGCACAGCTGAAAATGCTCACCGTGTCTTACAAACTCCTGTGTATGTCGTGGTGTTAATTGTGATCGTGAACTTTCTGTGGGGTTTATGATACGACTAAAAGAGGCCTTTTTATACATCTAGACATGATGCATCTGCCTATCAAATATAGTACATCTAGATGCAGAGACTTAAAATAACTTTCAAAACATGTCAAATGGTTGTTATACCTTAACCCAAAACCCACATTAGACAAAAAACCCTGACTTTCTAATGTATTTGAGAATTTTGTTAAAATTTGAGTGTTTCTAGGATTGTGTTTTTATGGCATTTCAATATTGTTTAAGGCTTCTCTCTTCACTGTCACCCACTTTTACCCAACTTGAACAAATAGTAAGTGGATATGTATTATTTGGCCTACTAAAAGACAGAGTAAGAATACAGGCCCTATAACTTCCTGTTGGCAGTGTGTTACACTGGGACTGTGATTGAACATAGTTTTTTTTTTTTTTTTTAACTTATTTTCAGAGTAGGAATGTAAAATTTTAGACGGATGTGGTGTGGAGTCAACTTCAGTTTTTTGATGATGGCAAATGATGGTAACTATGTTGTCATGGCAACACTGTTCAACAAACAGTCACAGTGTTTATAGTAATGTATTATCCACTTGTAATTACCTCTGACTAATTTTGGGTGAATCTATTTAACTGGCCGTGAGAAGCATGCCAAATGGTAAGAGGTGCCATTTCCTGTTGCCAGCAGGTGGCGCTATGACTCATTCATTACTGACACCTTGATGTGTTAAGGTCATGGATGTACAGTGTGTCCACAAAGTGTCTTTACAATGTAAAAAAAAAAAATTACAAAAGCAATTGAGATATTTTCATCAGATTTGTTCTATGTACTCAGTGGTTATCAAGGTTTTTAATCATATTGTGGGATCATGTGCAGTCGAATCATTGATCCAGTTTTCTTCAACGAGAGATCAATTGCTGCAATTGTTTACCTTGACCTTTTGACTGAATATGTGGAACCACAACTGGATGACCTTCAACCAACCATCATTTTCCAGGTAGATGGTGCACCACCACATTGGGGACTGCATGTTGGTGGGTTCCTAAATTAGACATTTTCAGCCCGGTGGATTGGAAGAGATGGACCTATTCCCTGACCACCTCATTCACCAGATGTCACTCCCCTGGATTTCTTTCAATGGGGTTATGTTAAAGATATTTTCTATCTAACAAAGATACTTGACATCAACGTCCTGAAGTAAAAGATTATTGATGCCATTGCCATCATTGATGAGGCTATGCTACAGCCAACATGACAAGAAATCGAGTACAGCCACGATGTGCTTTGTGCATCTAATGGTCCTAATATAGAGGTGTATTAAATGAGGCAAAAAAACTTTCAATATTTCCTTTTCATTTTGTAATTTCTACAGATTTGTATATTCATTTTCTTTTGTAATAAATCTGTGAAATTGTAAAGAGACTTTATGGACACCCTGTATTATTACAGCTGGATACAGCACCACCTCTGAAACATGAAGCAAATCTTACCAGTGGTCACTTGTGGTACTGCAGCCCAAAAAGCATTTAGACCACAGTAATTAAAGAAATGTTTGGAAAAACTGTCTACTGGATCCCTACACCTGCTAACTGTTGGTAGTTACTCTTTTTACTATCAGGTTTTATGGGGTTTACAGCATCAAGGAAATGCCTAAAACTAGATTTTAAAATCCCTGAATTCACTGAGCTGTGCATTCTGAGCAGTCATTGGTCCAATCAGGAAGACACAGGTGGGGTCAGCTGGTGAAGTGCTAGTCCACATAAGCAGCAGCTCTTGTCTGCAAGTGCAATGGACCAAATAATGCTCAGGTAACATTGAAGCCACAGGTGCCATTTTGGGGTCAAGAATCCACTTCTAAATCCACAAATAGTCCATGCATTGTTTAGGGCTCTTGTCCATCAGACAAAGATCGGTGCTGATTTGGATATCACAACAATTTTGTGTTTCATGATGAAAAATTCACTGCAAGGGACTATGTGACCATATAGTACAACAAAAATTCAGTTTCAAATCATCTGAAGAATGGACCAGCAACTTTTTAATTCAAATGAATGAAGCATTTAGGAGGAAGTTTTTAAAGTCTAATGTAAGAAAATCACCGAAAATGAAGGAAATGGTGGACTTCCTGTTGGGTTGAGCTCATGACACCTATAGACTTTTTTTTGTCAGTCTAGGTGTGATAGACATGAACCGAATTGTGTGTCTGTTGAAAATGCCTGTGAGCAATAAAATGTGTTTTTTGTTAGGGAACCATACTCTTTACAGTTTTGAGAGGGTTTCACTCAGTGTCTGTGCTCAGATGCACGTAAACATTGAAAGAAAACAGTATTTTACAGATATACAAATCCTATCTTTGACCAGAGGTTGAAGGATGGAAAAAGCATGCAGCAGCTGCATAAATGTGAAAATGTTTAATTTAGGTTGCCTCTGAGTATTGCTAATCCACACAACAGTGCTGTAGAGGTCATGTGTAAGAAAAAAGCTTAATCTATCAGGAATTGTTGTGTTGAGTGTGAACAGGATGGAATTTTCCAATCTGGGAGATTTCCTTGTGAATGCCAAAAACCACGGCCTTTTGAATCAAGTGATGTTGCAGGTCCACATGTGAAAGGGGAACTACACTGCATATCCTTCCCAGACTGGGCCATAAATGATGAGGATTGTCTAGATTCCCCTGCTTTTCCTCAATGTTGACCTGAAGGTTAATATTCAGACAGGAGGAAGAAGTCTTTCACTTCAATAGAGAGCTAATTTTTACTCCTCTTCATTTAATAGGTAACCACCATAGAGAAGGCGGCTGTAAACCCTGGGCTCCAGCGCAGGGCTGAGTGAAGGAAACTTGAGAAACAAAGCTGTGTCTCTCTTTGTGGGAATCCTGGATCCTCCACCCTGCCTACCAACATGACCAATGTGGTGATTGTCAAGGAGGGATGGCTGCATAAAAGAGGTGAACACACAAATAAAGTTGCTATATGATGAGATTTTATTTTAAAAAAAATTGTGTTGCTGCAGCTGACTTTTTGCTATGCTTTAAATCAAGAGGTAATTATTGACATCATGCATGTTCCTCATCATGTATGTTCCATGATTTCATCATTGCCTCATTTACTAGAAACTCCAACTGTGCAAATGTTTGGTGAACTAAACTGGCACTAACTCAAAATATGCAGAGGCACTAAAGTATGTGCATTATGCAAAGATGTCAGTGTTTCTTATCTATACATGTGGATATGTTTATACTGCAAAACACAATAAGCAGCACTGGTTTTATGTACTTTTGGATCATGGGATGTCATTTATGTTGTAAAAAAATCAAGAGTCACTACTCTGATAATTCAATTTTTCAAATAATTAATTTGGCAAACCTACATTATCTTCAAAGTCTGCAAAAATATCCAAACCAAATGACATACTTGTGAGGTGACTGATCTCCGATTAAGTTTATTTGAATAGGCAGTAAGCCAAATCTAATGTAAAGCCGTCCAGATGCAGAGGGTCCAGTGGGCCCCATTTAGCTGCTCTGTCAGTGCTGTGTGGCGTGGCGTGGCTCTGTGTCGGGCGTGAGTCCTGTTGTTTGGACGAAAAGGCATTCCTTACATACCTGCTGGCTTTGAGCAGCTTTATGTGTGCACACTAACTCTGCCTTCAAACTGCGGCTGCCTCACTGAGCCCACTCCACCCCCACCACCACCACCAGGGGCAAAAAACTGCTCCAAGGCCCAGTGCCAGGGAAGCAGGCTTTTACTGGAAGAGTGGAAACTAAGACTCTGACTCAGGGAAGAAGGTGATGGGAGCAGGTCACTATGAGGGTTACTCAGACTCTATGGGGAACTGTGTTCAGCTGTGGTGTGTTACCCCACGCTCCCCCCTCCTCAAGGCTTTGGCCCAAGAGCACAACAGGCCGCTGTTTTAGGAAGGGTCAGCCTGGTTCGGATCAGTTGGTCACAGGCAGACACACCCTGGACCTTCCCAAGAATATAAAGCTCAAACATTGGGTGCGATTAGTGATTTATTAGCAGAAGAAAGTCTGAAATTCTGAACTTCCCATAGATACTCACAAAATCTGTAAAGCTTAGTAGTAAATTAGATTTCCAGCACCTACCAAAGACTTTACAGTCAAATCATGTTGTTTTGTCTGTATCTAAAGAAAAATGCGATGTTTATGACATGAAATATTTGTTTGATGTGACTGTTAATGGTGCTTAGTTTTTCCTTTTCAGATTGTATATTTGTGCACTTATATGTTATGTTTGGTGTGGTAGTGTTTAGAGGATGAAAAAATTATTTTGTTTTGTCTTAAATGATGGTTTTTATGCAAGTACTTTTTGGAATTTGAACAATGCTTAGTGTTCTTTTACACTGCACAGATACCTGAATGAAATTTGCATGGAGTAGAAACAACCTTGGAGGAGAATGAACATG
>JAPQRP010049944.1:0-11626 GCA_037367295.1 Apogon hyalosoma
ATTTACACCAGTTATTGACATGGATTGATAGGATTAGTGGATCAGCAGGTGTTAAACAGTTTAGATCAGTAGATGGTTTAGATTGCTGATGTATGTTTGGGTCTTTATGGGTTAATAAAAACAGTGAAAAAAAGTCAAATTATATGATGAAAATGTCTGCATCCAAAAACCAAGCTTTAAAATGTGAATCACATGAACATCCTGAAATTTCTTAAGAAAAGCAAGTGCAGTTTAAACAATATTATACCTCAGCTTGTTATTTATCATGTGCATTACAACCTCCAGACCACAGTGGATCTACAACTACACAGAACATTTAGTAACAGGCAGAATATTGGTACAATTGCACTTATTTTTCTTAAGACGCTTCATGTTGTTCATATTTTTTCAGGTTATTCATATTTTCTGTGTGGAATGAGAGAATATTTGCATGTAATTTTACTTTTTTACACTAAAACAAAAGAGAAAACTTTGGAGTTGTTGAACCTAACTAAAACCTGACTAAGCTGAACCTGAGCTAAAATGAGTCGGACATGCTTGATTGTTAATACATTCAGTGTCATTTTTGCATTTCATAAATTCATCCCACAGGCTGGATTGGACCCAGGTTTGGCCCATGGCTCATATGTTTGGCACCACTGATCTAAATGTTTGCTTACATGTTGCACAGGCATTCCCAAGATCCCATACGCACCCTCGGCAGGACCTGGAGGGGTCATGTGTTTCAAACACTACAGCGCAGAGGAGGTTGGTGCAGACGTGCTGCGTTCACTGACGTGTGTAAAACCTTGTCCGTGTGGTGGTTGAATGCAGAGGTTCCGGTCAGAGCCGTGTGTTCGTCTGTGCAGGTGCTGATGGGAAGGAAGATGGAGGACTGGCTGAGGTTCTCCGTCTGTTACTGGCACTCGTTCTGTGGAGCCGGTAAATACCACCATCTGACCAAACAAGGGGGTTTTAGTGGTGATTAACCCTTTAGGTGCCAAAGTTTGGGGTTTTTTTTCCTCTTTTTTTTTTTTTTTTTTTAGATATTCAATTTAAATATCAAGATTTCAAAAAGCTGGACAATGCAACCAAATTCTATGCAATGTGGTAGCTTGTCTTATCATATATTAAAAAGATGGAAAACATGGACATAAACAATTTCTCATTGTAACTAAGGATTTATTTATTTTATGTATTCATTTTGGATGCAATAATAATAAATTCATAATAGATTTTATTTTTAATGCACTTTTCATTCAGTGAATCTCAGAGTGCTACAATAGAAAAAGGACAGATCCTCCAGTAAAACATCAACCGTTAAAGCCTTTTTAAACAGGTACGTTTTCAGTCTAGTTTTTAAAGAGTCCAGGCTCTGTGTTGGTCTGAGCTCCACCAGGAGGCTGTTCCAAAGCTGAGGTGCAGCAGAACACAAGGCTCTGTCCCCCATGGTGCGGAGCTTGGTGGTGGGTGCATGAAGGAGGAGGCTGCTGGATGACCTGAGGGTACGGGTGGAGGACTGTAGTGAGATCACTTCCTGTAGGTGTGAGGGGGCGTGTCCAGTGACGCATTTGTGTGTGAGAGGCAGGATTTTCTAGTTGATCTGGGCAGAAACAGGAGGCCAGTGCAGTGAATCCAGAATGGGTGTTATATGGGCGTACGTTCTGGCTCGGACCAGGATTCTAAGCAGCACAGTTTTGGATATATTGGAACCTTTGTACTTCTTTGGCAGGAATCCTGTGCGTTTATATATTTTTGTTGGCGTATGAGGTGCATCAGGGTTGGGACTCAGAACTATGTTGTTATATTTTATGTACATCCAGTTGTACGCTTATGATTGTTACGATATAAAAATTCAATAAAAAAACTTTGGAGAAAAAAAAAAGTTTCAAAAAGCTGTAACTTGGAAGTGTTTTAGAGATAAAGTCATACTGTAAGTGGGAAAAATATCAGCTATGACCCAAAGTTTATGATGGCAGTAAATCTGCTCATCTAATTTGCATATTGTAATGTCACGGGGTGGCGGCCATATTGGATTGCGCAACTTTTAGTAAAATTAAATTTTGAACATATTTACATGGAGATTTTCTTTGTATTGTTTTGTTTTTTGGTTTTTTGTCATCTTAAAATAAATGAACTTAAACATTAGTAGAAAGTAAAATGCAGTAAGTGTAGTATCTTTTTGTCCAAACAGCAGACTAGCCAAATCTGTCCGTATCTATCCAAAATAAAACTAAATAAACTTTACTCACTAAACCCACTTGAGACCACACCTTTACACTGGATTTTCTTTGAATAGAAACATGCCCTGGAATGAGGTTAGAATTTAAGGGGCACACGTTCACCATCTATTGGTGGGAGGTGGGAACCACTTTACCTGGAGCTACGGTCTGTTTCATTCACTGATGTTGTTTGTTGGAATATTGTGACTTTGGCACTTAAAGAGTTAATATGAAAGGCAGGAATTACCTGATGAACATAAACCAGCACAGACACTAATTCCCTAAATACAGATTTCCAGTCGGATGCTTCTGTTTCTGTTACAGAGTGGATTCATTCAGTTCAATCTAAAGCAGTTTGAGGCTTCACTTTAAACACTGCTGCCGGACTTTGGAAAGCACATTATAGCAAATAAATACCTACATTTATTGCTTTATTTTAAGATGATACATAATCCTGGTTTTGCAGCTCCACATACGGTACCTCCAAAGTCCTGACATTCACTTTTAGTTATTTTTGTAAAAACATATTTAGTAGAATGCTGAAGTCATGTAATGATTTACATTTTTAAATTATAGGTCATTTTTAGATTTTACCACATGGGTCATCAGTGTTTTCTGTCAATTATTTAGACAGTTTATAGCACAAACACATAGAATAAGGTAGAACTGAACTAAATAGAGTCAGTATTTAACTGATAATACTTTTAACTACTGCTGTCAGCTATCACAGCTTTTTGTATTGAAGAAATCTCTATATTTCTGCGAACAGGTTTTGAATTTCGACCTGTTTTCCGTCACATCAGGTGCTGATCCGTTCGGGTTCCCGACCCTCCACCGTCCCTGGAACCGAGGGACTCCTATGGAATCGGCCAAGAAGCGGCTGCGTGCAGCTTTTGAGTTTTTCACAAAGCTTGGTGTGAGGAAATGCACTGGAACTGCGCTGACATTCAGGATAACCCAAAACTGATCAGGATGACAAGTTGAAGTATTTCATTTGTGATTTCTGTTTGTTTTCACAGGTGAAATATTACACTTTTCATGACAGGTAACTGCTTAAAGTGACATTTTCATCTTCATTCCTCCAGATCTGAGATGGTATATGACAGTGCTGGAAAGTGATTATTTATTGTACAGTTGAATAGTTGCTTTTTTATTGACTTTAACTTCTCCTTTGTCTATTTCCGCTGGAACCAACAAACTTTATTCACAAAATCTAATGAATATTTTGTGCAGTTGCTTGGTCACGTCTTTTCCAGTGGTCTATACTAATGCTGCCTTCATGTGCTATGGGAATTAGGGTAGGTACTAGTTATGAACTCAAAAATTGGACATGAGCGTCCCTTCATGTAATATTTTCCACTGGGGAACTGGGACAACATTTGATACACGAGCTGATACAAGGGATTCACTGCGACGGATAAACAATGTTTTTATTAACGTTCTGCTGCTGTTAGCTGATGCTTTTGCATATTTAGAGGATATACCCCCCCCCTTTAGGAGATGAATTAACACATCTAAAACTGTTTCACCCGAGTAGCAGGTCAAATAAATTGACGGCCATTTTCACTATGACAATAAAAGCACTTGAACGCAACACACCCGTTATTTTGAATTCACAAGTGGAAAGGATCCTCTTCCCGATAGCACGTGAAGGCAGCATAAGTCCCATGTTTCCTGCAGAGACATGGCTCCTGAAGGCTCCACGCTGGAGGAATCCAACAGGAACCTGGATGAAATAACAGACCTGGCCCTGGAGCTGCAGAAGCAGACTGGGGTGAAGGTTCTCTGGGTCACCTGCAACCTCTTTGCACATGCAAGGTCAAAAGGCACTTCCACCTGTAGGAGACCTGTGATCGCTCCTGTTCGGTTAAAAAAACCCACTAATCTATACCCAACAGGTACATGAACGGTGCAGCCACTAACCCTGACTGTCACGTCCTGGCTTATGCTGGAGCTCAGGTGAAGAAAGGTCTGGAAATCGCCAAGAAGCTCGGTGCAGAAAACTTTGGTACGCCTCCCACTGCACCTGCAGGAGCTGTTCTGTTGAAAACGCTGCTTCCTGGTTGTAACCACAGCTTGTTTCTCAGTGTTCTGGGGCGGAAGGGAAGGTTTCCTCTCCGTTCATAATACTGATGTTGCTGCGGAGCTCAAGCACATGGCCAACTTCTTCAAAATGGCCGTCAGTAAGTACACAAATGAACGAAACGTCGACTGAATTCACTGTATGGACAAACATCTACACAAATAACCATCTACTTTCTTCACATCTCACTTAGGAAGAAAACATTTCCATTAAACTGTAAGGAAATATTGATGTTTCTATCTCAGATCAGCATGAACAGCCATGACGCGTCCCAGTCTTTATGTCCATATAGTTTATAAACAACACTATTAAAGTTTAATGGGAGATTTTTCTTCCTCGTTGAGATGTGAAGAAAGTAGATGTTAGTTTTGGTAGAAAATTATTATTTACAGTTGGAACACAAAGAATATTTTAGAAATGTACATGTAGAACATTTAAAATCATAGTCATGGATATAAAAAAAACAAATCAATGTTGAGAGAAATTAAGTAAAAAGCATCTCTGAGGCGTTTTGGAAGCCAAACTTGGCCCTTCAAAGGGTCCAATGCAGCCTGTGGGAGGAATTTATGAAATGCAAAAATGACACTGAAGATATTAATAATCAGTCATTTTAGTTCAGGGCCACATAAAGCCCTATTTTGGTCTCAAGTGGGTTGAACTAGTAAAATACTATCATCATAATCTATAAATAATGACAACTGAAAATATTTCCTCTTTGTTTTAGTGGAAAAAAGTAAAATTACATGAAAATGTTTACATATACAAACTGTCTTTTGACAAAAAATGTGAATAACCTGAAATGTCTTAAGAAAAAATAACTGCAATTTTAACAACGTTCTGCCTGTTACTAAAAGTTGTGTGCATTTTGTGATCTGTTAGTTGTAATATACATGTGTAAATGTTAAACGGAGGTATAATATTGGTAAAATTGCACTTATTTTTCTTAATAAATGTCAGGTTGTTTGTGTTATTCACATTTCTTCAAAGGATAGTGTGTAGATTTAAACATTTTCATAGTGTACTTTTTTTTTTTTTTTAAATATTGAGGTTTATAATCATGAAAGCACAGTATTCACTTCAATCACTGTTTCCCCTCCTTCACATATCTGCACCATTTTAATTCCAAACAGAAACAGCGTACAAAACATCAAACAGAGCGTCTCTTTTGACAGTGGTAGTTCAACTAAACAAAAATCAGAATCCGCTGCAGTCCGAGTCCAGGGTGCATGAGTGTACGTGTCCGTACAAAAGCAGGAACTGCATAGAATGTTCACAGTCGACTGAATTGTCTTTTAGCTCTAACTCTTTGACGTAGTTAATGAAGGGTCTCCAAAGTTTTTTCAAATACTTGCTGTTTCTGAATGTAGGTGTAATGTAACTTTTTTCACATTATTTTTCTGGTCTGACCCACTTGAGATTATATTGGGCTGAATGTGGCCCCTGAACTAAAAAGAGTTTGACGGTCCTGGTCTGGTGTATGATGGTCTCGGTGACGTACGTTGTGTCTGTGTTTGTCGTCAGAGTACAAGGAGAAGATCGGGTTAAAGTGCCAGTTTCTTATCGAACCCAAGCCTAAAGAACCCTGCAAACACCAGTACGATTATGGTGAGGAATTGAACATGTTAACAGCTGAATGCATGACATCGGATCCAGCAGTTTTAATGGTGCGTTTTTAGATCTCACTGTTTTTTAATAGATGCAATGAGTGTAATCGGATTCCTTAAACACTACGCTCTGGACAATCACTTTAAGCTGAACATCGAGCCAAACCACACCACGTTGGCCGGACACTCCTACGAACACGACATCGTCATGGCCTCGGCGTGAGACGCTTACGACAAATTCACGTAGAATTCGCAGCTGTTTCGTATTAACCGAGATCAGAAAATAAAAGCTTTACTTTGTCATCCTCAGGTTCGGAATGTTGGGTTCGGTCGACTCAAACACCGGCTCTCCAGACCTGGGGTGGGACACAGACCAATTCCCCATGGACATCAGGAACACAACTTTAGTCATGAAGGTGAGTCCTCTATAGCCCTTTTCCCACAGCACCTCTGTTCTCGGAATATTTCACCTTTATTCCGGAACGACATCTGCCTACGAAATGGTGGATCGTGTGGTCCCACCTCTGTCACGGCTCTGGAGGTAGGAACAGAGCCGTAACAGAGGGGGAATCATGGTTCCGGAACGCTACGGAAAAGGAACACCTCTGGTTCCGCAACCAAGGTGTGACGTTTTGATGACGTATTGCGTGTGCGACCCTTTAAAAATGAGCACGGGCAAACGTAAACATATCAACAGGACCGTAAAGATGTGAAGATGCCGAGATCTGCGAGCTGTTGTCACTTCGGGTGGAGGACTCTGTCCACGCTAACGTTTGTGGAACGGTGAAAGACTCCGTAGAGTTTAGCTACGAAGAGGCTCGGGGTATTTCCCACACGCAAGTTATGCATCACACTATCCGCTGCGCTGTGTCACCGCCCCTGTGATTCCAGAACGCAGGTCCGCTGTGTAACAGTCCAGCCTGTCTCACCGCTGTTACTTCGTTGACTTGGCTGTAAAAATCAGTCAATGGTGGCAAAAAGGTGGGATCAACATCTCACGTTTTTTCCGGGATCTGTGTGTAAAAGCGGCTTATGTTTTTGTATGTGTACAAAAGGAGGGTTGTAACACTCATTTGATGGTTGATTTTTGAAAAGGAGCAAATTGAAAGAGCTAAAAACACACGATGACGCTGTGTAAAGCTCATATGTTGATTTATGAGTATCACTTTCATGTTAAAATATTTCCAGACCATCCTTGAACAGGGGGGTCTACAGCCCGGGGGTCTGAACTTTGATGCGAAGGTCCGCAGAGAGTCCACAGACCTGGAGGACCTGTTCATCGCTCACATCGGAGCCATGGACGCCTTCGCCAGAGGGCTCAGAAACGCCGTCCGCATCATTGAAGACGGGCTTCTGGCGTGCATGGTGAAGGTACGGTGTGTGCAGAAACAGGTCAGTCTGCCTCATGAGGCGTTTTAGCTGCAGCGTGTGGTGTGCACTAACAGGAGCGGTACGCCAGCTTCGGTCATGGACTCGGACAGAAAGTGGACGATGGTTCTGCCACTTTGGAAGAGATGGAGGTAAGAAACAGCACCTTCACTCTTTACATCTGCTGATACTGGATGTGCAGCTGAACCGAACGGGCTCGTCTGTCTTATATTTTACATTAAAAGCATTTTAAGGCATTTTCACATCTTTGCTCTAAATGTAAGATGTTCTTTTTCTGTTTCAGGAATTCATCAAACAGAACAATGAACCCCAAGTCACATCAGGGAAGCAAGAAAAATATGAGTCCATCTTCAACTATTACATATAAGAAAACACGATCCATCTGCATCTACTTATTTCACCACGAACAACAGCTGGTGCACCTCATTAATGCTAATGAAACACTAGTGATGCACCTTTAGGAACCCCATTTGGATGAATATTTGCTCTTTTATGCACTAGTTTCACTATTTTAAAAGTACATAAATACTGTAAATGAAAAAAGGTGGTAAAGTGCTCAGATATTCCAGACTAATTCACAAAGCACTAATTTAATGAAACACTGAATTTGTTCAATAATGTTTTATTTCCTCTGAGAAGTCATGTTTACACAGTCATACAGTTTTATGTCCATTGCAGATTATTCACAAGCTCTCAATAAATATGGACTCACTTAACATCCTATTTCCAGTTTAGTATCGTCTGTAGTGAATGTAGAAAATTTCAAATGAGGATAACATTTTGGAATCCCACATATATATAAATAGAATCAACAAAAGATATAAAGTTAATCTAATAACCTTATGTCCGGTGTCCAGACACTACATTAGCATTCGTAACGTACAATGAACAATCTTATATTTTCTGCCCCTCGTTTACAAAAGACTGGTGCATTTATTGTAGTAATTTCAAACTGAGTCATGAAATCAACCCACTCATACAAACTCTGTCATCACTTACGGCTGCAACTTATGTGTGAAAAAATATTTTAGAAAAGCAAACAATTTATTCTCTAATTTCTGATTTTCTTTAACAGCCAAACACTTTAGAAAGAAGAAAAACTGAAAATAAATGGCCTAAAATAAGAATAAATCATGCAAATGATAAACAAAAATAATATTATAGATCATTTTAAACATGCAGACGTTCCAGGTTTTCACATATCAACTCATAACTGAATGGGGAAAAAAATAAATGTCGAAAAATTTAAAAAAGAAAATTAGAAAAATAAAGTAAAATTAAATGTTTGCAGAACAAATTTTACAAATAATATAATTGTGTTATTGTGATCATTAAAATTCGTACGTCAGCAGACAAAATATAATGTGGAGACTGCATGAATTTCTCTCCTACTGACAATAAACTGTTGTAAAAAGTGGTGAAAGTAGTCAAATGTAGTTTGTGATTCTTTTATCAGTGTGTTTACTCTGGAAACCTGTTAGTAGTTAATGCGTTTCCATGGTAACAGCTCCAGTCCGTCTTATTTCCGGGTTTCCATCTCCTCCTCTCTTTACACCGTCCTTCCTTTACATTTACTCCTCATTCTCTCTTTAAAATAACTTTACCTTCACCTTTCCACTGACATCACATCATACTACTGTCCTGCCAGCAGCTCGTCCAATCAGCGGCCGGTGCGGGGCCCGGTGCCGGCGCGGTTGTCCAATCAGAGGATAGCGTGAGCTCTGCTCACCGGCATATCTCTTCTGATTGGTGGACACAGCTGTAAAGGAGGCGGGAGGTGACGCCAGCCAATCAGAAGTGGCCCGTCTTTGTAATTATCATAAAATATTTAGCATCTTTCAGACTCTGAGCAAATTATCATGAGCTGCGAAGGTAACATTGTGTTTTTGGTTTTCGAAGATTCTAAGTTGTTTTTCAGGTTTTGAGAAACAATAAGAGATTTAATAATATTCTCACATTTTTTTATTAAGTTTTTTTTTTCAGACAACAAAAAACGTCTCCCATTCCTGATATTTCGACTTTAATGAAAGTTGTTTTTTGTTTTTTTTAAATATTATTGAGGGAAAATGTGGACTTTTCTGGGAATAGCAAGCTTAACGTACCTTTATAAAAAATCCGACACAATGTTGGATTTTGCGCACAGAGACTGGGTGATGGCTGCAACTTTGGGTTTAACAGTCGGGCTGCTGGGGTTTTCTGTCAGGTATTTTCATGTGCACAAGCTCAGAGTGTCTCAGGTGTTCCGTTTACCTCTGAGTTTCCTTTGTTTTATACCTGGAATCAACGGGTTAATCCCACAGAGTCGAACAAAAAGCGGAGGTCAAACAGAAGAGAACAAGAAAAAGGTAAGGAAGACACAGAAAGAAGGAAAAGATGCATTTATTTAACATTTATTTATTTATTTGTTTATTTGGCACATTTATTTAACTCCGTGTACAAAGAACTGGTTATGTCACGGCTGAGGGCGCGATTTGACTGTTTCTGGGTTTTGTCAGGGATTGTTACTGTTGTAGTGATAAGATGATGATGATGATTATTATTATTACACAGCCAAGTATAGATAGTATATGATTGCATCAATATGTTGCAATAATACTACTAATAATAATATGTCTTTTTGGTGGTAGTAATAAAAATGATGTTACTGTTATAATAAGTTTCTAATGATAGAGTGCATATATGTGTTTTATGTGTTGGTTTATTTGTATACCTGTGTAAGGAAGTCCATGTGATACTGTTCCACAGTGTGAACGGTGAGGTGGGGTAGGATCGGACCATTCAGACGGGCTTCTTCCTCCTTTCACACATGACTGTTGTTACTAGTCTTATTTTTGATGTTTTTCTTGCACATGTGAAATACACAGTAAACAATATACAGTTCATTTTAACATGAGTCAGCTAAACTAGAACTCCTGAACTTCTGTCCCCAGAGCCCCAGGACCAGGAGGAGGGCGGACCTGGACTCCCCCGCCCCAGGCAGCAGCCCCCCCCTGGACCCAGAGCCAGATGTGGTCATAGTCGGGGCCGGGGTCCTGGGCTCAGCCATGGCCACGGTCCTGGCCCGGGACGGGAGGAGGGTCACGGTGGTGGAGAGGGACCTGAAGGAGCCGGACCGGATCGTAGGGGAGCTGCTGCAGCCTGGGGGGTACAGGGCCCTGAAGGAACTGGGTCTGGAAGGTCAGTCCCAGGGTTCAGGTCCTGGTTCTACTTAACATCCTGTCAAACACTGGGATAAAAACGAAGTTTGGTAAAGAATCAGCAGCGAAATTAATGACAAATATATAAAACCGTCACATTATTGAACTGAAGATGAGATGATTCTGAAGTTTACAGAAGAAAATTAAATGGTCTTAGCATAAAATAACTTGGAAAAAAAAAAAGATGTTTGGTATGTATTTTGAGATTAATGGCATTAATTTTCAGTTTTATACGAGTAACAAACTGAACAAAATTAAGCAAAATGAGCCACAAATTGAAATCGTTATCAACATGAAGCAAAAATGAACAGAAAAAAAAAGAATAAAAAAATGAAATGAATAAGAAAAAAATCAGCAAACATCCAAACGGGTCATATCTGATGACCATGAAAAGATGAAGAACTGTATTTTACACCAATTACTGACATATACTAAAAGGATGAGTGGATCAGAAGTTACCAAACATTTTAGCTCAGTAGATGCTTTTGCTTGGTGGTGGGTGTGTGGCTCTTCATGTGTTAAAGGAGTAAAAGTCCCGCTGTCTCCATCTGGGGTCAGTGTTTTGCCTTTGTGTCGATCCTGACACACGTTCGCAGCAGCAGACTGATTAAATAATGGATGACCGTTGCTCTCAGGTTCAGTGGAAGGTCTGGATGCTCACATTGTGAACGGCTACGTGATCCATGACATGGACAGTCAGGCGGAGGTGGAGATCCCCTACCCCCAGGAGGACGAGGGCGTCCAGTGTGGGCGGGCCTTCCACCACGGCCGCTTCATCATGGGGCTGAGGAGAGCCGCCATGGCCGAGCCGAAGTAAGAACAGTCCCCGACACTCGAGTCTAAGAAGGAAAGGCTTTTAAGGTCCTCCTGCGGTGTCGTCATGGGGGGGTGATGGTTCTAATGCAGGGGTGTTAAACATACGTTCAGGTTCCACATACAAACCAATATGAGCTCAAGCAGTGGGGGGCAAATTACTTAAAAAAGTAATTAGTTATAGTTACTTTCCCAAAAAAGTAATTAAATGAGTAACTGAATTACTCTTTCATAAATATAATTAGTTACCAGGGAAACTAAGTATTACACTGCGTTCCAAATTATTATGCAAATTGTATTTAAGTGTCATAAAGATTAAATTTAGTGTTTTTCAGTTAA
>JAPQRP010049945.1:0-11622 GCA_037367295.1 Apogon hyalosoma
CCCCCATGCTCCGCCCATCATTTCAGCAGCCGCCAGTCACGTTCCAGGCAGGCCTGAGTGATTCACTGGGCAATTCTTCCTCTTGCCTTGTCCTGCCCTATATATTTCATGCTGCGACGGAGCTCCCTCCATTATAATCAGGCTGCCTTTTTTGCCAACTGCTCTCCAGAATTTCTAATCCTGGCCTTTATTCAGACAGCCGGCCGGAGTGGCTCTGCAGGCCAGGCAGCATCAACCTGCTGACTCAAATCAGCTCACGCTCCTCTACTTCTACCTCACTGTCTCTCTCTCTCTCTTTCTCTCTCTCTCTCTCTGGCTTTCCTCATCCAAGTTCCTAATATGAATCTTCCTTGGTCCTTTATCTCCCCTTGAAACTTGCTGCTGCGACAGTCCTGACAAATCTAACGTGGGGTGACAGACCTGATCTTTCAACCATCGCTCCTTTGCTTCAGCACGGTGCATGCTGAACTTCTCACCAACCTGGCACAATTTCTCATCTTACTTTTTATGAATTATATAATCAGAGCACAGCAGCTAAAAATAGCATTCAGAGGAAGAGAGAATGATTGCAACACTTTGAGATGCAGACAGACACAGCAAAGAAAACTGCCTCAACAGAAGCAGGTACTGCACAGCAAATCTGTTTGGTTTGGCAGCAGAGCAGGATAAAACCAAGCTGAGGAATAAAATATCCAAGTGTGATGGAGTTGCTCATGATAGGGTCAAATAAAGCACCTTCTTTTTTTCACAGTATTTGCAGGATGAATTGACACTCAGCTGAACTTGTGCATCAGTTCCACCTCACACCTTACTGCATTTATGAAGGTCCATGTTACAGATTGGAAAAGCAGTTGCTGAGCCAGCTACAACAAGATCACTGTGTCTATTACATTTTTGTCACTAAATGCAATCAGTAATGACTTAGCCTGCAGTGCAGTGCCATGAATCTTCTGTTAGATACAGGCTATGGCTGTTTGATGCCACTGTCGTCCATCTGCTAAGTTCTTTTCTGTAGCAAAAATCTAACAAAAAACTGCAGCAATTAAGCACAGAGTACATTCATTACAGATAGGAGGAAAATAAACAGCCTGAGGGACGCAAAGGCACAGCACTCTAGTTAAGGTCATTCAAGCCATTAACCTCCAGTACAATACTTGTCCTTGACTGGGTTATACAATGAATGGGTAAAACAATACATTTTTGACTCATAGGATAGAAATAGTAACATACAGACACAACTGATAGACAATTCTTATTCACATTTTTCAGCAGGATATGCCTTTATCTGATTTTCCACCCTAGAATGGATTAAAAAGAAGAGGATTAGCACATTTCTGGAGGTCTATACAGTACAGTACAGGATATTTCCCAGGGTTCCACAAAGTGTTTTTAATCCAGACTCCCATCAAACTTCATGTAAAACACCTGCCCATACACCAGCAGCTTAACACTAAAAATAGAACAGCTGGAATGAAAGGAAGCAGTGGATGAGTACAGAAGTGTTCTTATTGGGCATCAAAAAAGCTAAGGTGGAGGAGCAGAACATCTACAGTGTATTACAACTAAATTTGTCATCAAATACTCCAAAGAGTGTAATTAATAGCTCTCTCTGCATTCGAGATAGTATATACTGAAATGCCTATCAATAACACTACAAATATATCTAGGAGGTTTTTCACTATGTTTTGATGTCAAATGAAAAAACAACAAATCAGTGATGAAAACTAGAAGAACAGAGAGTGCATACCTCCACCAAGGCCTCATTATTTTTGTCATTCAATCAAACACTCTGACTATCAGTGACAACAAAACCTGGAACGTACTCCACCATGTACTAATCCTCCTGACAGACAAGGACAAAGAAATCAAAACAAGAAATTTAAAAGAAATGTAATGTAATATTTTTTTTTCTATCACCTGAATTAAAATAATATTTGAATAATAATGTTTTCTTTGCAACATCCGGGCTTCATCTTAGTCAGGGGTAAAGTAAGGATACGAGCACATGTGGCTACTCCCCCTCATCTGTGTAAAACATTCATAACACCACTTACACTCGACATCTGTCTCATTTTATTTATTTCTTTTAATCCTGGTGACAACAATGCTGAATCATGCCACTGTGGAAAGTAACTATACTCAACTCTGGAGGCTCCTAATTAGGAAAGACAGATCTGCTCTTTAGAGACTATTCTGCCTTTAAAGGAGTACCCTGGCACCTATTCACTATATTTACATTACATCCTCTTTTATTGGGATTCTTTCCACCATTTCCATTTCCTTATGGTGCTGTAAGTTAAAACCTGTTACGATGGATTTGGAAAATGGTTTGTAGCCACATAATTTCAGAGCTTCAGAGACCAGAAAGAGAGAATAAAAAGCACAATGTAGAGCCTGCTTGTCAATTTTATACTTCTTCAACTTTCTCATTAATATGCAGAGTTAGTTTACACCATTAGCTCTTTCTGTTCACAGGCTACAGCTGCAAGACTCTTTTCTGAAAATGTCACACATTTATTTCATGCACTTGTCTACATAAGAGCTGCATAAGAAATAAGAGCTATTAATTCAGCTTTGACTGAGTATTTGCAATCTACTACTGTGGCTGTGGCCCCTCATATACTTAATAAGATATAATAATAATAATAATAATAAGAAGAAGAAGAAGAAGAAGAGATCTGTTCCTTTTTAAACAGCCTGAAAACCCTATTTTTTACACAATGCTTTTGGTTTTTTTTTTTGCAACATTATCTTCATTATGTTGCCTTAATATAACACCATAGCATTAAAACATCATCATTTGAGAAGCGACCACTCCCTCCTGCTCCAGTGTTTCTCTCAATAAAATGTGATGATACACACATTTTCCTGCCAAAATAATCTATTTTTTGGTATTAATGACCTCCAGCAGCTTTGAGTTATTAAACTGTTAGACAGGAATACATAGACAAGACAAGAAAAGCCAGGAAGAAATAATTACTCATGAAAATACATACAGTAGCATGTTCATCTCACTAGTGTACCTTTAAATGGTGAATAATTATAGAGCAAATCAATAATAAAGACTAAAGTATCTGCCGTCCTGGACAGTATCAGCCTTTTGCAGAAACCTACATATTATCTCCTTAACATCAGATCAGTTTAATATGGCTGCAGGGCAAAAAAAGACAGGAAAGGGAAACAAAGGCAGCAATTAACTCATTGAGTAAGTGTGTTATAACATCTAAAATAGACCAAGAGAAAAAAAACAGAGCGCAACACAGACAAGCACAAGGACATGAACAAGAGAAATGTTTGAATTGGAGCATTATCTGTGGGGTATACATCTATTCCACATGAGTGAGTGCAACATGAGAGCAGTCCTACAGTCATTCAACACTAATGATTGCTGAGGATTGCTACCAATTGTCCCTCTGCATTTTAAGTATTTGAGTAAACACCTCTCTGAGATTACAATCATTAGGTCAACATAAAGAGACGGCGCAAGACATCTGTACAGCTTGTACTGTCAATGTGTTCATATCACTGAAGTACTTTAGCAGATGTGCCAGTAGAAAATGCACCTGACAACCCAGTGAGTGACTATAGATTGACTTAATAAGTGCCACTGAAATTTAATGACTCCACAAGCCAAGTGTTTGAACTCTGTGAGCGCACTTCACCTGAGTTCTGAGGGTTAGTATTGTCCAATTAATAATGGAGCAGGAGCCCAGCTGACGAACGACACCGTATATAATGCTTGTCATCTCCAAGCCAACCCACAGCACACACACATGTCAACACAAGCGCTGGAGCATTGGACACAGGTCATTGTGGTGTCACATGCAAAGAAACAGTATGAAAAGCAGGATAGTTGGATGTGTGACGCAACAGTAGTTGTGTGGCCATGGAAGGATGAGTGAAGCCAGGCATGGACACAGCCAGGAAACACTCAATTACACATTACTATTTGAGTTTTCTTGACAATGCACCAATATACAAGACTTTTGCCATTTTCTTACTCCTTTTTGGTGTTTATGATATATTAAATTATAGGGTTTTTTAACAAAACCAAAGTACAAGAGGCATATACATGATTTTGTGTCGTTTCTGTATGGTGACAACACTGGAGAGGAGTAGCAGCTGTAATGTGTAGTAGTGGGAGTGCTGGAGTGTCCTTGAGCAAGACACCACTGAGACCCCTCACAGACCCTCGGGATGCTGCTGTGTAGTTGTTTTCACCTTATAAGTCCCAATGGAGCTATGAAAACATAAAATGAAATAAAATATATATATCATATTACATGACACAAGGTGACACCAGCAGCCACAATGACAACAGTATCAATTCATTTTCATGAGCCCCAGTCCGGTGCTGTCCGAGGTGCTGAAACCAAGTGTCGTGTATGTGCTCGTGTTTTTTTTTTTTTGTTTTTTTTTACCTGATTATGTCGTCGTTGTGTCCCAGGTAAAATTTCTGCTTGTGCTCCCGGGTGTTATACACAACTCCCACACCGGCGACAAAATAGACTATTTCCTTGGCGGCGGTGTAGTACAGGTTGTTGCGGCACTGATGTCCCCGGTATCCGTACACCCATTCCAGTCTCAGGTGGCAGTTGGGAGCAGTTCTGTCAGCCATGTCCGCACTTCCGTGTGTGTCTCTCTGTCGCTATCACGTAGGCTTTCCGATAAAGTGTCATTCACCAAAAAGGATTTATTTTAAGCCCGTGTGTCCCATTAGTTCCGTTGCATGTCCACCAGTCCAGTAAGAGCGTTGAAATTAGGCATTTTTGAGTTTCATATGCACTAATTGTCTTCCTGTCTGGCCTGGTATAAGCTCTCTGTCTCTACTCCAGAAACAGATATCTATACCTTTGTTTTCATTGTGAAAATATACTTCTACTTCTTCAGCACCGGGCTTGCGGTCTCTTCGACACAGGTCAAAGCTCCTGTCAAATCCTACAAAGATGGAGCTGTGCTGTTGTTCCGCATGCACCGCCCACAACAATGACGGACAGGCCTTCTTCTCCAATCATATCAGTTAATTCAACCTCCAGTCAAAAAACAAGGAGGGTCATTACAAAAATGTTCGAGACAGATAATTTAAGTTTCTTTACCCGATTACATTTCAGAATTATTTGGTACTCGAAATAAATGATATAACATTTTACGATTGTTTGTACACACAGATACAGACAGGAAAAAGCTGTAGGATCATTTTGTTAAATAATAATAATAAGAATAAGAATAATACGAAGTCATTTAAATTTAGAAAATTAGGTTTTTGTTCCCTTCTTCAATTTTTAAAATAGTTTTAGTCTGTCTTTCCTCAGCTTTTGGTTCATTAAAATCCTACACTTTGAGCAACTTCGTATTTAACCTGGATATTTTATTCTTTGATTTCTAACATTCTCTATGCCTTCTTTATTTAATTTTATTTTAATTTTTATTTTTTTTATGTCAATATGATTGTCTATGTGTTGTTACAAATGTGCAGTTCCAGATATTTTTTTGCTTTTATTTTATTTTATTTTATTTTATTTTATTTTATTTTATTTTATTTTATTTTATTTTATTTTATTTTATTACAGGAAGCCACGCCAGGGATGGACCGCCCCCTTTTTTTCGTTGCTGGGTGACAGAGGAAGCTTTGCTCTCGCCATCATTGTATCGTCGCTAAACCTCTAGCTAACAGACTAATTTTTTAACGATTGCAGCAATGGAGGTGACAATGGATCCTTTGTTCCTAGCCTGGAGCTATTTTAGGAGGCGAAAATTCCAACAGTGTGCGGATATTTGTACAAAAGTACTACAAGACGGACCATACGATCAGGTACTAAGCCAGGATAGCTTAGCATGCTAGCGATTATGTATAATGAAAGCTTGCTACAGTAGAGTGTTAAAGCAGACAAGCTATAGCAACTGGGGCATAATCCTGATTAGCAGAGTCCTCTTAGTTTTATATGGTCATATATTTATATCATGTCATATCATTTAATCAAGCAATAACGTCTTCGCCCTGCTTTTTGATGTTCTCCTTGTGTTTCACTTTTTCATCGCACCACTTCATCCTTTTCTGTTTCATTTCTCACGTTTCTCTTCAACTGCTTTATTCTTTCAATAACTTACTGCACTCTATGTTAAGGACTCTTCATTGCTTACTACCTCAGAGGTAACTTCGACTGCTCCTTTCTGTTATTTTTCATAATTTTTATGGATAGTGTGGTTGTTAAAGGTGATAATTTAGGTTATAGTTTAACATGACCTCTGTTTAATAGGCTGCATGGAGTCTGAAGACCCGTGCTTTCACAGAGATGGTATACATTGACGAAACTGAGGTTGACCAGGAGGGAATTGCTGAGATGATGCTAGATGAGAGTTCAATTGCCCAAGTGGCACGTAAGTTTTGCCTCTTTCTCACTGCTTCTAAGTCAATTAATTAATTAATTTAGTCTCTGTTTAATTTGGATTAGGTGATAAAATATTCTCTCTTGTAGGCCCAGGCACATCATTGAGACTCCCTGGAACAAGTCAAGGTGGAGGTCCCACGCAGGCTGTCAGGTATTGTTTGACAGATGATGTTTTTAGAATAATTTTCTTTACCTTAATGATATTTGTGTGAAATAAATGACATGGTCTAATTTTTAATGAATGCTAGGCCTATGACACAGTCAGGACGCCCTATCACAGGATTTGTGAGACCCAGCACACAGTCAGGGCGTCCTGGAACAATGGAGCAAGCAATCAAGACTCCTCGTACTGCAAGCACAGCTCGTCCAGTCACCGGTGCTTCGGGTAGATTTATCCGCCTGGGAACAGTAAGTGAATGTGACTGAGATTTTTTCTCAGAAAAAGTGAATTCATATGGAAGAAATGTATATGTTTTCCAAATTCTTTCCAAATTTCTTTGATGTGACAGCTTTTCACATAATGCCATATTTTTTTTTTACATTGAAAATTACAACTATTTTTATGATGTTCCTCTATGTCTTGTTTCTTCATATCCCCAGGCTTCAATGTTGACCAATCCAGATGGGCCATTTATAAACTTGTCAAGATTAAACCTGGCCAAGTATTCCCAAAAGCCCCATTTATCTAGGGTAAGACTGCGATATGTCTGGCACAAATCACACACTTTCCATTGTGTTTCAGACATGTGAAGTAACCAACATTTCCCTCCTCAGACACTGTTTGAGTACATCTTCCATCATGAAAATGATATAAAAAATGTAAGTGGTGAGAAATAGCATAGACTATATTATAGTACAGGATTAGTGGCAATGTATAATCCAAAAATATATATATGATATTTCTCTTGTAGGCTTTAGATTTGGCAGCTCAAGCTACTGAGCATGCTCAGTTCAAAGACTGGTGGTGGAAAGTTCAGCTGGGAAAATGTTACTACAGGTAAGTAACTCATGAACTGACAATTCATTACTTTAAAACCAACTGAATTTAGAAATGCTTTTAATTATAAATATATTTGATATTTGCAGGCTTGGTTTATATCGTGAAGCAGAAAAACAGTTTAGATCAGCTCTCAATCACCAGGAGGTGGTAGACACATATCTCTACCTTGCAAAGGTGAAAATGTTGTAACTGTTCTGAACTCCTCATTGCAAAATTACGGTCATAATAGAAAATACTATCTCTACAACCCAAATACTTACTGTATATGTGTTTCCTCCTTGAAAGGTGTATCAGCGTCTGGATCAACCTATAACAGCACTTAACCTGTTCAAGCAAGGCTTGGACCACTTTCCCGGTGAAGTCACCCTACTAACAGGAATTGCACGCATACATGAGGTATGTCATCATTAACATACATTTTTAACACCACAACTGCCAAACTGCAACATGAAACTATGTTAACTGTCTTTACTGTGGTATTCTTCCAGGAAATGAACAATATTACATCAGCCACAGAGTACTACAAAGATGTCCTGAAGCAGGACAACACACATGTGGAGGCAATCGCCTGTATTGGTAGCAATCACTTCTACACTGATCAGCCTGAGATCGCCCTGCGTTTTTATAGGTCAGACAAACCTTAATGTGATAAAGTATATTTAAAGTATTGTTACTCTATTATTTTAGCTCTATAACTCAGTATGGATTTTCCTCTCCAGACGTCTTCTCCAGATGGGGGTGTATAACTGCCAGCTATACAACAACCTAGGTCTGTGCTGTTTCTACGCCCAGCAGTACGACATGACTCTGTCTTCATTTGAGAGGGCTCTGGCTCTGGTAGCCAGTGATGAAGAGCAGGCTGATGTCTGGTATAACATAGGACACGTGGCTGTGGTGAGTTAAAAATTCTACAAAATATCAGACAGTACCAGGACGACTTAACAACTACTAACTAGACAACACTTTTTTTTATAGTATAGAGTTTAACCCGAAGTTTTGGTAAACGGTATTGAACCACATATAGATATAACAAAACATACACAATCTTTGTTTACAGGGAATAGGGGACTTGACATTGGCCTACCAGTGTTTTAAATTAGCGCTGGCTTTTAATAATGACCATGCTGAGGCCTACAACAACCTTGCTGTGTTGGAGCTGCGCAAAGGCCGCGTTGAGCAGGTGAGTCATATTTTTGTCTACTCTTCATATGAGCTATGAGATTTGTAAGGTGATGCAACTCTCAGTACTCCACACCATGGGTCCAACCAACTTAGTCAGTTGTTTTGGTTCTTGTTATTGATCATTGATATTACCCTGATTATCTTATCTGTGCATAAAAATGTGGAAAGCTAGAAAAGATTATCAGTAAACAACATAATGCAACTGGGGACCAACTCCAACTATTAAAAGTCATTTAATTAATTTTACATTACTATGGCTTAGGTGGTTGCCAAATTGGCTCAGTTGCTGTGTCAAGGTCTTACAATAGAGGGGGAAACCCTGCTGCGCTGTGGGTGTATGGCTGGATGTTAAACCACAGAGAGAATGCCCCTAAAGTTTGATTTCAATAGTGTAATGCACCTATAAAAGCATGACAACAGTAAATCACTAACAGATTAAGCCTTAGAGACCATGAGTCATGTCTTGGTTTTCTGGTTTCACAGACTCATAGGCAGCCTACTGTAAATGAGATCACAGGCTGTAGTTGCAGTGAGATATCTGTCATATGATGATGTAAATGTGTCATCTGGTGTAGAGGTGGTGGAGGCGAGCCATCCCGACATAAGTGACAGAGTAATTTTCATGTCAGATTTTCATGTCTTTCTCACATTATGAAAACATTTTAGTTGAAAATAACTTACGAGGCTTTTTCAGATGATAACCCTACACTACACTGTGAACACTATCCATGTTTGTGTTGTGCTTGATGCAGTCTAAAGCCTTCCTGCAGACTGCTGCATCACTGGCTCCTCACATGTATGAGCCACACTTCAACCTCTCCATTCTTTCCGACAAGGTAATGAGAACCATTCAATAATCTGAATTTCTAAAAAGTGAAACCGTTTAAGACAGTGTATAGCTTCATTGTACAGTCTACTGATGTCATGCCTGTGTGTATGTCCAGATTGGAGATCTGCAGAGCAGCTACACTGCAGCCCAGAAGTCTGAGGACGCCTTTCCAGAACATGTCGACACACAGCAGCTTCTCAAACTACTGCGGGAGCACTTTGCAGCACTGTGACAGTCTTTATGTACCATCTAAATAATAAGTTAAACTGCAACATGGTTAAAAAACATATACATGTATGTACATGTATGTTTATAATGTGACACAAAAAAGAAGCTTAAATGTTTAGTCGTTGCAGCTTGGCATTAGTTATAGGTATGGACATTAGTTTTTGTTTCCATTTATGTGTTTACTTGTGTAAATGTCCTTGAGTTCCAATTAATTCTACAAACAGTTCTGTTGAAATGGCCTTGTAATGGTATGTTTATTTAGTTACAGGATGTTTGTGACAGCTTTAACCCCTCTGATGCACAAGCTGCTTCATCCATCATTTATACATTACATCTGAGAAGCAACGCAATGAAAAAGACACAAATGATAGCAGTTAGACAAATGATAACAATGATTTTACGAAGTTCAAATTGTCACTCTATGTTCTGTGTCATGAGTTTTCCATGTATGAATCGCGCTTCACACAACTTACACAACGTTGTGGAGATCTACGGTTTCTGTAAAGGTGGAGGTTTCTCTAATGTACTATTAGCTTATTGTACTGTATAGTTTTGTATAATACAAATACTTCTGTATATAGCAAAGGTGAAGATTTTATTTATTACAGTAAACTGAGTAACAGAAATTTTTATAGATGTATTTTTCATATGGCAGTCTTTTTTGCCATTTTGTAATCTCAACAAATACAATAAAAATGGCCAATTCACAAGATGTATAAAAGTCTATAAGGTGGAGTTAATTCTTCTTTCAGACAAGTGAACTCGCAGATGTCGGTGCCATTTCACAGATCCATTTCAACTCATGATTGCATGGGGCATCATTCCAACCCTTAAAGGGGTTGTTTCTGGGATATGTGGCTGCACAGTCCTCATCTCCCACGTTATTGGGCTCTCCATCATTCCAGAATCTGAAACAAACAAAAGTGGGTCATTTAACCACAAAGTTATGTTACATTTGTCTCCTTTGAGCCTGTAGTTTTTGATATGTGCTGTCTCTTTTACCCCTCATTCAGTCTTGTTCCATCAAGCCATCTCCAAATCCCCTCTACTTCCAAATCTCTTGCTCCAATCCAGAAGCCACTATAGGTCATGGGTCTTGATGGGTCTTGATAATGATTTACTAACTCACTGACAGCCAGCTGGAATATTAGAAATGCACAGGCAGAATACATTTCTACACATTTTTTAAATTTATGAACTTATTTTTTTCACTCAATGTATAGTCTTCCAAAATGCAATTTGTGTTGACTACAATATTGAGACTTACCTGTTTGTCTTTGCTGTCTATTATTGCCAAGTCACCACCATACTTCTTGCAAAAATTTCTGCTCTCACCCCATGATTTGCGCATTATGGTGTCAGAGAAAGGGAAGTAGTAACACAGTGAGTTCATAAAAGTCCATCCTGGCAAACAGTGTCTGCAGCCCTCCTCTGTCACCACAGGAAGAAGAGATATTATGCCATCAACCGCATCATGAGACTGATAAAAACCCAATAAAGCTTTACAAAGTGCTCACCTATCATTGGTATGTGGGATTTCAAGGCTGTAATTTCCATCTGAATGCGGTTAACCTGTGTTTCATAGTCTTTGCTCCTTCTCTTCTGGTGTTCGAGCTCCCACTTGGTAAGCTTCTGCAGACTGAGCTCTTTTGCCAACTGTTCCTTGACTTCATCTCTGTTTTTAACTGCAGTGTTGTATGCATCCTGCAGTTTGGCCACCTCGGTACTGATGTCCCTTACTGTGCGCTCGCCATCAGTGAGTCTGTTGTCTTTAAGAGATGTATAGTTTCTGTCATTCTTATGTATAGTCACGGTTAAATGTTTTTGACCATCCAAAATAATCAAAAACAATGGTCATGCAATCAAGTACTAACTCCTGTGTGTATCATGTGACCAAAACAGACAGAAAAGAAAACATGGAATGAATAAAAGTACTGTTTTTGTCAGTACAATGACACAGATATTGATGGAAGAACTGAAGTGATTTGGGTTAT
>JAPQRP010049946.1:0-11622 GCA_037367295.1 Apogon hyalosoma
GAATAGAATAGAATAGAATAGAATAGAATAGAATAGAATAGAATAGAATAGAATAGAATAGAATAGAATAGAATCAATCCATCCATCCATGGTCAGCACATTCAGCTACTTCATCTCACAGCTCCGCCAACTCAAATCCGTTATTGCTCCTGGTTTTAACACCCTCAACAAACCCAGACCTCCATCATCCACCTCCGGCACCACCACAGCCCCAGCCATGGCGCTACGCTACACATCCATGCAACTCCTCTGGCTAAACTACCAAACCCCTCCTTCTATTGAACTCATCACCTCACTAAAAAGCTCCAGACTTCTTCTCCGTTCCCAATACATCCACCAAAGCTCAGGCTGCAAGTATCCCCTCTCTTTGGTCCGACTGCAGCATGGACACCAGCTCTCTCATTACGTCATCACAACAACACGAAGCGTCATCAGAACAACTGCAGCGTGAACCCTTTCAACCTCTGTGCAATTCTGACTTCCACACCATCAATTTCAAAACAAAAGTACCTGAAATTGCCCTGTTCAACACACGATCCCTCAACAATAAAAGCCTCATGCTTAATGAATACATCACTGACAGTAAGCTGGATCTGCTCTGTCTTACTGAAACCTGGCAAAAAACCCTGGATTAAATTGCACTCAACCAAACCACCCCTGCTGGATACTTATATTTGGACAACCCACGCTGTGAGGGCTGTCGAGGACGTATTGCTGCTATACATCATCATGACCTCGAACCACAACCTCTCTTCACACCCGTTGTTTAATCTTTTAAACGCTTGCCTTTTAAATTGCCCAGACCTAAATCTCTCCTCATCACTATCATCTAACCCCCCCAACCCCAACCCCAACCCATCCTTCCTATCAGATCTCTCAGAATTCACCATAGTACTGTCTTTAACCTCACCATCTGTCCTACTGTTTGGAGATTTCAACCTCCACAATGATTCCCCTGATGCTAAAAATGCAAATGATTTCCTGGACTTACTCAAGTGCCTCAACTTCACCCAACACATAACTTTCCCCACCCACATATCCTCGACCTGGTTTGCTCAATTGGCCTCCACATTCACAACATCTCCGCGACCAACCTCACCATCTCCCATTATCTGCCCATCACACTGGATATCAACATTCCCGTCCCCAACCCAAATAAGACTGCACAATAACCTTCCGAAATCTTATGTCCATCTGCCCAGTCTCTCTCACCCCCTGCATATCGAACGCTCTCTCTGACCTCACCCTTCTTGTAAACCCAGCCCCTGCAGATCTTGTCAACATCTATAACAAAACACTGTCTACCTCCCTCAACCAACTGGCCCCCATGAAAACAAAAACTGTCTCTTTCACTCACTCGGCCCCCTGGTACACCCTGGAACTTCACAAACTCAAAAAACAACTGAGACAATTTGAACACCTACACAAGAAAACTGGACTGACTGTACACACCCTCACCTACTAAGAACACATGCACCTGTACCAATTCTCACTCAACAAAGCCCGCTCCGCCTGCTACTCTGGCATCATTCAATCTGGATCCTCCAACCCCTGCACTCTGTTCTCCACCATCAACAAACTCCTCAAACCACAGGACAATATCTCGTCATCTTTCACCCCTGAAAAATGCAATAACTTTCTATCATTTTTCCACTCCAAAATCGAAAACATCCGCAACCAGCTTGCCTCCTCCTCTGCCATCACCTCTGACCTGGAACCCATTCTTCCTCCACCCACAGACAAACGGCTCTCCCTCTTCTCAACCATAACCACTATTGACCTCCGAAGTACTCTTCAGCATGAAATCATCCACCTGCCCTCTGGATCCCATCCCCTCCCCCCTTATCAAAGCCTGTATCACCCCTCTTGCCCCACTCATCACCGACACTGTCAACTCAATGATTCCGACGACCCCAACAACTTCAGACTCATCTCCCAACCTCCCATTTCAGTCAAAAATACTGGAAAGAGCTGTAGCAACCCAACTCAAGCACTACCTCCTCTCCAACAAACTGTATGAAACATTTCAATGTTGATCCTGTTCTCACCACAGCACTGAAACAGCCCTTCTCAATGTCGCCAACGACCTCCTACTCTCTTCTGACTCCGGCTTCCTCACCCTTCTCCTCCACCTCAACCTCAGTGCAGCTTTTGACACCATTAATCACTCCATCGTCCTCCATCGTCTGCATTCCATCGGTACCATTGACTCTGCCTTCTCCTGGCTTACCTCTTACCTGTCTGACAGATTTCAGAACATCTTCATCAACGACCACAAATCACATACCACCCCTGTATCACATGGTGTCCCTCAAGGCTCTGTGCTCAGTCTCATTCTCTTCATCCTCTACATGCTTCCGCTTGATCACATCATCCGTCACCATGGTCTTCACTTTCACTGTTATGTCAGTGACACCCAGCTGTACATCTCCTCTAAAGCCATCAGCCCTGCCATTCTCTCCACCATCACCAACTGCCTCACTGACATAAAAACCTGGATGATCAACAGCTTCCTCAAACTCAACAGCAATAAAACTGAAGTTATTATTTTTGGACCAAACTCCCTTCTCCCCTCCTCCCAGAACTTCTCACTCTCCATCGATGGTCACTCATTCACCCCACCCTCTCCTTCAAATCACACATCAACCACGTCACCAAAATACCTTTTTTCCATCTTCGCAACATTGCACACCTCCACCTCAGCTGTGAAACACTCATCCATGTCTTCATCACTTCCAGACTTGACTACAGCAACAGCATTCTTTATGGCCTTCCTTCCACTGCCCTCCAAAAATTACAGTATGTTCAGAATTCAGCCACCCAGTTACTCACCCACTCCCGCTCCAGAGATCATATCACTCCCATCCTCCATCACCTTCACTGGCTCCCTGTTCACCAGTGCATAAACTTCAAGATCCTTCTCATCACCTACAAAGCTCTACACAACCTTGCCCCCTCGTACCTGACTGATTGTCTTCATTGCCACTCTCCCACTCACCACTAATGACAACTGACCATCTGTTCCACCTTCATCCACCCTTCTCTCATGTGTTTTCTTTTCTGTATCTGTCTCTGCCTTTTTGCTTGAGTGTTTGTTCTTTGTTTGCCCTTTTGTATTGGCTCTGTATCTGTTCCACAGCTGTATTTGCCCTTTTGTTGTGTGTTTGATCCTTGACTGCTTATTGTAAAGCGTCTTTGAGTACCTAGAAAAGCGCTATATAAAACCAATGTATAACTATTATTATTACAATACAATATGATACAATATCTTTAATGTCATTGTAACAAGTACAACAAATTTGAAAGTGCCGTCCAATCTGTGCATTATATAAAAAACAAATAAATACATTAAAAAAAACATCAAAATGATCATGCTTGTTTTCAAGGTCATGCACTCAGGTGGGGGGACTGATCTCATGAAGCAGCGTTGTATGTCTCACCAGTTCTTATGGCATTTGGCATGCTATGCGTCCGCATTTTTGACCTTTCATGTGTTATTCAACACCATTTGATCATGTGTCAATTTATGCCAAGATCTCTGGTTCACATAACGGTAACTGCTAACCAGAACCATAACCCTCAGTGTGCAGTATGTGACGCATCAATTCAAGTTGGCAGAGGTTGCGCTAGACATTTTTGTTGTCCATCATTTTGACAGACAGGGTCGGTAAAATTCCATCATAACACATTATTATCCGTCATTTCAAATTTAATTTTTAATGAGACATATTTAGTAGTATTGAATGTTCAAAAACATCTCAATGATACAGTAATTGTAGTTCCTGCTGGCTGATATTCATCATCTTCCACCACATCAGTCTTTTTTCACTGCATTCACTGCGTCACATTTCCTGGGCTTTTTAAAATAACTAAGGAGACTTGGCTGTCTTGACATGTTGTGCAAGCAAAGTGGCATCTAATTTCAGCTAAAGTCAGCTAAACAACGAGACAAAAGTTGACAATGGGTGATTAATATGCATATTTGCCATCAACCAGACAGGGGGGTATTACAGGTGAACTAACGGTGAGTCATTTCATAGAAGTACTGGTATTACAGAGTTCTGCGTGGGTCCACTTTCTAAACCCACTCGTACCTGCGTACATTAGACCCACAACCCGACCCATGATTAAACACATTATCTACATAGTTACTCACTTTTAAAGGCTTTTGTAGCGTAAATTGGGAATAATCAATGCGTGATTAATTATTCTGTCAATCCAATAGCAAAATGGCTGCACTTTACTATTAAATTGAGATAAGAAGGTAAGACCTTCAAAAGAATAAGTTAAACCTGTTTACCTCGGGCCACCACCACTGTTTTATAGATTAACAGGGAAACTAAAGTCAGTAATGATATGCAAATCAATCTTATAATCTGAAGGGCTACATCAAATTATGTGAATTCTTTCAACTAGTAACAGTGACCGTAACAGAATTAAACAAGCACAAAAGCACTTTACGACTTCTTTATATGAAAAGGAATTTTATTGATCTAAAATTACGAATATACAAGGAAATAGGCAAAGAATAAACAGACAAACACAACACACACAATAAAGGCACTTTTGGAGTAGACAAAAGACTAATATGACTGATCAGTTATACTGATGACTGAGAGAGGGTAATAGATGGAATTAATAAAGTGTCACCTTCCCCAGAAAGAATGCATCAACATCTGCATCTGAAAATACAGAGCTGTGACTTACAGAAGATGTGGAGCTGCAGTGGACTGGAACAATGCAGAAGAACCATGTTTCATGGGGAGAACATGTGGTGATTCAGCAAAGGGCGTCGTCCAAAGCGTCCTTTGGTTACTGGGGCAACGGAGAATTATGGCAGTGTAGATGATGGAGCTGGATTGGCGTGAAGGTCTGGTCGGCCCGTGGGGTGACATGGCTCTGGTATGGACAAAGAAGTCCAAGTGCTGGACCAAACTTTCTTTGGTCCAGCAGAGCCAGCGTGGGATCTCAGAGCCAGCGAGGATCCCAGGATATGGAGCCATGCGTTGTAAAAGCCACGAAGGCTGGCGAGCATGCAGAGGGGCACAAAGCCGGAGTTGGCGAAGTGCCAGGATGGCAGAGATGAGTGGCCAAGGCTAATGGCTAAAAAGCGAAATGGCTAAAAGCAAAATAGCTAAAAGCGAAGAAACAAAGGAAATTTCCTCTTTTATCCCATTTCATCTTGGGACGGTTCGTGGAGGTGTGTCTGAAGTTTTCAGCGGGAGACTTTGGTCACCTCTTTCCATCCAGACTCGGGGAGAACTTTGATCATCACAATACTCTTAATAAACTCTTAATTATCTCTCTCTCTCAGTCGTCATTAGGTTTTTATCATGCATTTTATTCTCTAAGCTTTCAAACGAGACCAAATATGCCATACTTTTGATGATCAAAATGCTCATGCAATATTAATTACTGATTAATTGGTTATTCTGACACAATACAGCACAGTAATAATTTCTGATGAATGGAAGACACATAACACATCATAAAAAGGTACATAATAACACCAACAAAGTCAGAAAACAATAAAAATTATGTACTTTAGCTGGTTCTTCATTGTCATTTGAGTTGAGTTCCTGCAGTGAACTTTTGGCTGGTGCAGAAAAGGGGGAGAAGAGGTCATGGGGGAGTTCGAGCAGGATCAAAGACCCAAACGGTACTGGAATGCAAGAGTGTAATTTTGTCCCTTATAAATTTCAATACGGAGTTGAGGCAGCATCTCAATGTTGATCAAAAGGGCAGAAGTAGAGCTTTATCAACCTTAAAATGTCCAAAATGAAGTAAACAGTTAATCTTGTTGGCTCCATTAGGTCTGGGTTGACCAATAAGGTGAGGGTTTGGCAGGAAGTCTCTGTGTATCACGCTACACTTTATTTTTGGCTAAAACGCACGCCATCAATACTGCTCAATGACGTGTGGCTGGGTGTAAAGCTCACTTCATAATAAAACAAACTGGCTGATTAGCCAGGGTTCCATGATTTCATCTATGAATCTGCTTTTATTTTTTCACTTCCTTGCCAGCTACCCACCCACATTTAATTTAATTTTACCTGTGCCCGTACCCCCAAAAATTAATTTTTTTTACCCATCCCCGTATGTTTTTGCGGATTACCCGTCAGTCACCTGTCAGATATCTGACCTGGGACAAGACTCTGCAGTGTTGTATTCAGCTTAGTTGTGAACGGTGGTGCTGTAGGGTTCTATACAGGTAGGATGCTGTAATGAACCGTTTGATTCCTTGTTAAGAGACAAACAGACCAGCGATCCTGGGAGCAGGTTCTGTTCACAGTCTTGTGTGAAACTTTCTTTGGTAGATTACCGTGAGTATTTTAATCTGTCAAAAAGATGGATGGCCTTCAGAATTTTCCATAATCTTTAAAAAAAAAAATCCATTAATGATGGAATATTTTCAGTTAACACGACGTCTGGCGGAAAGCTTATAATTTGTAGAGATAACATGGCAATTAAAAGTGGTGTGTATATTTATGCAAGTCATGATATCAAGTTGCAGGTGGGAGTGTGATGAAATAGTGATGCCCAGAGCTGGATTTTTTTGCTTCCGATCTGATTTTTTTAGGATTAGTTTTGTGGATACCAATCTGATACCGACTTTTTACAGTGAAATTTTGATTTAAATTTGGAATCATTATTTGTAGGTTATTATGCTATTATTTTTTGATGGCCCCCAGCTCTGCCTGCATGCAGTTTTCCCCAGTGGATGAAAGGGTTGCTTCCCTGCACCTTCAGGTCGGGCAATGGGTGCTGACGATTGTTGGTGCATATGTACCGAACAACAGTGCAGATTACCCACCATTTTTGGAGTCCCTGGGACAGGTGCTGGAAAGCACCCTGAAAGGGGACTTGATTGTCTTACTGGGGGACTTCAATACTCATGTGGGCAATGACAGCATGACCTGGA
The DNA here is from genome assembly GCA_037367295.1 of Apogon hyalosoma. Lineage (NCBI taxonomy): Eukaryota > Metazoa > Chordata > Actinopteri > Kurtiformes > Apogonidae > Apogon > Apogon hyalosoma. The sequence continues at coordinate 6,923 of JAPQRP010049946.1, forward strand.
AGGGTGTGGTGGGGAGGAATGGCCTGCCTGATCTGAACCCGAGTGGTGTTCAGTTATTGGATTTCTGTGTAAGTCGCAGTTTGGCCATAACTAACTCCATGTTTGAACATAAGGATGCCTATTGGTGCACTTGGCACCAGGACATCCTAGGTCGCCAGTTGATGATCGATTCTGTAGTGGTGTCATCAGTTGTATGTTCTAGACACTTGGGCGAAGAGAGGTGTGGAGCTGTCAACCGACCACTACCTGGTGGTGAGTTGGATCAGGTGGGGGAGGGGGACGCCGTGCAGACCTGGTAGACCCAAATGGGTAGTGCGGGTCTGCTGGGAATGCCTGGCGGAAGAACCTGTCAGGCAGATCTTCAACTCACACCTCCGGCAGAACTTCAACTGTGTCCCGAGGGTGGAGGGGAGCATTGAGTCCAAATGGGCTCTGTTTCGCTCTGCTATTGCTGAGGCAGCTGTGGCAAGCTGTGGCCATAAGGTAGCTGGGGCCAGTCGTGGCAGTAATTCCCGAACCCGCTGGTGGACACCAGAGGTGAGGGGAGCCGTCAGGCTGAAGAAGGAGGCCTGCAGGGCATGGCTGTCTTGTGGGTCTCCAGAAGTAGCTGAATGGTACTGGTGGGCCAAGCGGTGCACAGTCATCGCAGTCGCCGAGGCAAAAACTTGGGCATGGGAGGAGTTCGGTGAGGCCATGGAGGAAGACTAACGGTCAACTCCAAAGAGATTCTGGCAAACCGTCTGGCACCATGGGGGGGGGAGGTGGCAACTCACCCACACTGTCTACAGTGGGGATGGGGAGCTGTTGACATCAACTGAGGATATAGTCAGGCAGTGGAAGGAATACTTTGAGGAGCTCCTCAGTCCCACCAACACGCACTCTGGGGAGGAAACAGAGCCAAGAGGCCAGGAGACGTATGGACCAATCTCTGGGGCAGAAGTCGCCGAGGTAGTTGAGCTACTCCGCGGCGGTGGAGCCGGGAGCGTTAATGAGATCCACCCCGGGGTATTCTCAAGGCTCTGGATGTTGTAGGGCTGTCTTGACTGACACACCTCTGCAACATTGCGTGGATATCGGGGTGGTACCTTTGGAGTGGCAGACCAGGGTGGTGGTCCCCATCTTTAAGAAGGGGGACCAGAGGGTGTGCTCCAATTATAGGGGGATTACACTCCTCAGCCTCCCCAGTAAGGTCTATGCCAGGGTACTGGAAAGGAGGGTACGGTTGGTAGTTGAACCTCAGATTGAGGAGGAGCAATGCGGTTTTCATCCTGGAAGTGGAACCATGGACCAGCTCTATACCTTTGCTTGGGTGCTGGAGGGGGCATGGGAGTTGGTCCATCCAGTTCACATGTGTTTTGTAGATCTGGAGAAGGCTTATGACCATGTCCCCAGGGGCATCCTGTGGGGTTGCTCCAGGAGTACAGGGTGGATGGCCCCTTGCTGGTGGCCATTCAGTCCCTGTACTGAAGGAGTGCGAGTCTGGTCCGTGTAGCCAGTAATAAGTGGGACCTGTTCCCGGTGAGGGTTGGACTCCGCCAGGGCTGCCCTTTGTCACTGGTTCTGTTCATAACTTTTATGGACAGAATTTCTAGGTGCAGCTGGGTGGGGGAGAGGGTCGAGTTTGGTGGCGGGAGGATCTCGTCTTTGCTTTTTGCAGATGATGTGGTCCTCTTAGCCTCATTGAGCAGTGACCTCCAGCTGTCACTGGGACGGTTTGGTTCCGTTCGAGTGTGAAGCAGCTGGGATGATGATTAGCACCTCCAAGTCTGAGGCCATGGTCCCCAGCCGGAAAAGGGTAGAGGGCCCACTCCAGGTCGGGGGGAAGTCCTGCCTCAGGTGGAGGAGTTCAAGTATCTCAGGATCTTATTCACAAGTGAGGGAAGGATGGAGCAGGAGGTTGACAGGTGGATTGGGGCAGCCTCTGCAGTAATGCGGACGCTAAACCAGTCCGTTGTGGTGAAGAGGGAGCTAAGTCAAAAGGCAAAGCTCTCAATTTACTGGTCGATCTATGTTCCGACCCTCACCTATGGTCATGAGCCCTTTGTAATGACTGAAAGAATAAGGTTGCAGGTACAAATTGCTGAAATTAGTTTTCTTTGCAGGGTGGCCAGGCTCAGCCTTAGACACAGGGTGAGGAGCTCGGACATCCGGGAGGGACTTGGAATAGAGCCACTGCTCCTCCACATTGAGAGGAGCCAGTTGAAGTGGTTCTGGCATCTAGTAAGGATGCCTCCCGGACACCTCCCTGGGAAGGTGTTTCAACCATGTCCATCTGGGAGGAGACCTCGGGGCCGACCCAGGATATGCTGGAGGGATAATATCTCTCGGCTGGCCTGGGAACGCATCAGAAATCCCCTGGAGGAGCTGGTGGGAGTGGCTGGGGAGAGGGAAGTCTGGGCTTCATTGTTGAGGCTGCTGCCCCCGTGACCCAGACCTGGATAAGCAGATGAAGATGAGTACGAGTACAAGTATTATGCTATTATTTTACTTGAGATTGCAATTGGGCTGAATGTGGAACCTGAACTAAAACAAGTATGACACCTTTGGCCCACAGTATGAATTTGGAAAGTGGAAAAGTTATACTAAAGTTAATAAGTCAAATTAGAACCCTTGGCCCTGGTTTTGTCCCGTGGGCCATATGTTTGCCACTGCTGTAGCACGTCTAAAGACAGGTCCATCCAGGTATTATAAGGGGGTGCGTTCCGTACCGTATTGGTGATACACGGATCAGTTACTCATGGGTCAGGTTGGGGCAGGTCAAATACTTTCACAAAAGCCCCCCGGTTTGAGAAAAACCCGACTTGCACATCACTACCACATGTACCTCAGAATGAGTACGCACAGAGTGAAAGTGAAACTTATAGACGCTTTTCTAATTCCTCCAGGCCTCTCACTGATGTGCAACTAATTTTTCTTTTCCCTACCTTCAGGAACTTTAATTTGAGGGGGCAGCAGGACATTTGTTTATCCCCCCAGAACTGGGCCTGGATCAACCTGATCTCGTGACTAAATCCGATCTGAGCTTCTAAAAAATGCCAGATTGACAGCCGATACCAATCTGTAGATCAGATCGGGACATCCCTATTATGAAAGACTGTGTGTGCATGTATGTCTGACCCAGTGTAACAGGCCAAAGTATACCCCAAGTCCAGAATTAACTTCCAATCCAGTATAAACCCTCAGTCCAGACTATCATTTTGATAGTTGGGCCCAGGCCAGAGTATACTCCAGGGGATAAACTGTCCTAGGCCAACCTATACCCTCAGGGTGTAAAATAGCCCAGACCAGACTATATCCCTCCAGGCCAGAATATACCCCTCTAGGCTGGAATATGACCCTTCACCAATTTTTTCAGAGTTTTCAGATTTAAGTCAGTCAGCATTCTCACTTAATTTACCTGACAAACCCCAATAATAAGTAGCTAATACTTGTTTTTATCACTCAACACTACTGATATCATGGGGCTATAATCTGGCCCTGGGGGTATATTTTGCTCTAGGCCAGAATATACTTTGGGTATAATATGGCCCAGGCCGCTTAAACCCCGGGTATATTCTGGTTTGGTATATTTTGGCTTATTACACCGGGAAAGAAGATCTGTTCATAATGGACAACAGAAGAAGAGCCTTTCTAGCCATCAGAAGCAAGAAAGGCCGTAGCTTCCCCTACCATCCTATGTTTCGCAGATTCGCTGCCAGGTGTGTTGCAACTACCGCCAGCAGGCAACATGAGGATCCTCAACCAGAGTCATCATTGAGGCTCCTTGTACCACTTGCAACAAATAATAGTCATAATTTCATATTTCCTGTCAACTTTTAAGATTTTTTTTTTTTTTAACAAAAATATGGAGGGCCGCCAGTGGGCTTCCCTAGTGGCCCTACCACCAGGCTTAGCAAGATTTCTGGGGGAAACTCTGCAGTCCATAACAGCATTCTACCTGTATAAAACCCTACAGTGCCACTGTTCACAACTACGCTGAATACAACACTGTTACTTCTTTCAAATGACTCAGAGTTAGTTCACCTGTAGTAGGCAAGGCAAGTCAAATTTATTTGTATAGCACAATTCATACACAGGACAATTCACAGTGCTTTACAAAAATGTAAAAGAGACAAGTTAAAAACACACAATTACAGTTAAAGCATAATCAATAAAACATAAATAATAACAGGGTTTCCCCCCAGAAATCTTGCTAAGCCTGGTTGTAGGGCTGCTAGAGAAGCCCACCAGTGGCCCACCATGATTTGTAAAAAAAAAAAAAAAAAAAAGTTAAAAGTGGACAATATGAAATTATGACTATAATGTGTTATTGTAAGACATTTATTAACAATACTTACACCAACTATAGAGTCTAACAAAAAGGCAGACTCTGAAATACTGTGCTAACAAACACAAAAAAAAAATACAATTAAAATAAATAATATCAATTGTTTTCACTTAAGTTAAATCCTAAAGTAATCAGCCAGTGAATCTTAAAAAGCCATGCAATGGTCACATTTAAAAGTAAAATAATTTAACAACATAATGTGCTCACACTTGAAAACCCTCAGCCCTGACTTATGAAAATCTTGACTATCATTGATATGTTGATTTGCAATATGTAAAATGTCTGAGACTATGAATTAACTGGAATTGGTTTGTGCAATAGATGTATAAAGGAATCCAAGATTTATCTAAAACAGTCCATACAGTGGTAAAGA
>JAPQRP010049947.1:0-11619 GCA_037367295.1 Apogon hyalosoma
CTCCTCTCCTCTCCTCTCCTCTCCTCTCCTCTCCTCTCCTCTCCTCTCCTCTCCTCTCCTCTCCTCTCCTCCCCTTCCTCAGGTGTTAACACCTCAGTCTATTTCACTGTCAGTGTTGTGGGGAGGCTCCTGCAGCTTATCTCCCCCACCTCCAGTGAAGTATAGCTTCAATGCATTGTCACTGGTGTTCATCTTCTCCTCTTAGACACACACAGACACACGTTTCACACACCTGTACTGTTAATCATCTGGCACAGAAGAAGTGGGAGTGTGAAAAACAAGGGGATGAAGTATTGGACTGTGTGATTACAGGCCTGTTGGCTGCACTGCTCTGTTCAATCCATCTGGTCACAGGAGAGAAATACTGGAGATGTAATAGCTTGTGACTGGCCAGTGAAATGGTGGACACAGTTGTTCTTTACTCTGGTGTACACATTTGTGTTTCATTTGCACTGAATGTGGAAGAACTAATGTCCTTTGAGGTACTATATGCTAAACATACATGGCCAGGTGGCAGAGTGTCTAATATATTTACTATCTGCATGCTTGCTTACAGTAACACAGTGAACAGACCTGATTTTTTTTCTTTTGCTCAATTAGCTTCATACCCTAAATGACAAACAGAAATATTATTAGCTATATTGTATATTAGACATCATTTTAAAGTATATAAGTAGGGTAAAGTAAATATTGGCAGCTTATTTATTCATACACATGTTACGTATTATTCTATGAGGAAATGTTCTCAGGTTTTTGCATTACATCTACATTTAGATATACTCTGTGGCATTTTCTTTGTTTTGACCTTGAGCTCTGTATGTCCTCCAGCTGTTAACCAACCACTACGAGCAGAATTGGAAGTATTACTGCCTCCCGTCAGGCTGGGGCAGCTATGGCACAGCTTCTGAAGATGAACTTCTGCTTACCAAGAAGATCTTCTGGGGTGTGTTTGATTCGCTATCCCAGAGGGTAAGAATGTCACGTCCCCATTTCATTTTATGTAACAGAAAAAATGTGTGTAGGTGTGATTTATGGGGATTTATTAGGAGAAATAGAATATCATACTCATTATTGTGATTTTATTAGTATATGATCACTTCTAAATGAGAACTGCAGTGTTTTCATACATGGGAAGGTGATTGGTAGAATAGCCCAGAACAGACGTTTGTCCTTCTTTTTTTGTTTAATGGCAGGCAGCAACCAGTGTTAAGGTGTATTACTGTCACTTACTATGTCTACAAAAATCCCAGAGAGGTCAAGTCAATCTATTTATTCCCTGTGTGCTTGCAATGCAAAGCACAGGGGACTATTGTTCGTCATATTTATTATTAGGGGCTCGGGCATCGACATGAGCCACCTATTATTCTTGCGTTTCTTCTTATTATTCATCTTCAAAAATTTTGTCCGTTAATGCAGCCTAGAGCGTTGGAAATAGACCAAAAATGAAATAGCAAAAATGTGCATCCTGCTCGGGAATAGTGTGCTATTACCCCTGTTAATGATCTGATCCATGGATTTTGTACAAATCAGGAAAAACCTGCCGAATTTGTCCATCCGAAATGAATTGGGCCATTTTCAAGTGGCTACCATTTTCAAACGATTGGTCCTAAAATTATTCTGTCAACACAAAAGATGTTCAGCTTGGCCCAAAGATTATCTCTGTCATCATGTGGTAATGATATCCCTTATGGTTTTTGCACAAAAATGCAAAAAATACCCATAAAACATTCATTTTCAATGGGAACAATGAAAAAAAATTGGCTTTTTTTCCGACCACTACTACTTCACCATACTTTCACCTAGAGACTTAACTTCAACTTTAAAATGCAGGCATTTTTGTCCTCTCTGCGCAGTGTCACAGAACATCAGCCAATCAGAGCACAGCATCACAGAATGTCAGCCAATGAGGGTGCAGCATCACAGAACGTCAGCCAATCAGGGTCACACAACCTGAGAGCCTGATCCTTAGTTTTTCTCTTTCCTGTTGTGTTGTTACACAATTATAGAAAACATTTTTTGTAATAAATAACTTATAAATACAAATGCAATGTAGAACAACATAACTTTCATCCAAATATATGCAGTGCTTTATTAATAAACAGCCTTTCTTTGGTACTATTTCTTACTTTTACATCGTACCTAGGGTTACCGGCAAATCCAGCAAGACACAAGCACATGGATTACATTTCCTTCAGGAAATGTGTGCATGTCTAGTTAATTTCGTAATTTTTTTTTGCCTCTGTAGGGGAGGGTGAGACTTGAGGCATTTCATTGCTACCCTTGCATCATGCACACTTGACCTTTATGCTTTATGAATATTTCATTAAATCCTCATTACTGTAGTAATTTACATGTCTGGCAAAAGACTGACATGCACTACATATGTGTAGTAGTACAAATGCGTATTACACTGAATGCTTTTCTTATAAACATGATTTACCCTTACACAGGTAACCTAATTCATTATGGTCTTGATAAGCATGTATGTCTGTGGGGATTTATTGACATGAAATAACCAAAGGTCTGTTTGTGATGCAGATGGTCGTACTCAGCACATCTCTTTAAATGCACACTCATGAAAGGGGGTAGTGCACAGGGCCAGTCTGAAAACATCGATATCTGGATAGCCAGCATTGATCCAAAGCCTCTACTCTGCTGGTTCTTCAGCTTTTAGCATGAGTCTTCATTAATGTCCCTGCACTTCTACACCTACATTGAAGTGACTCTTTATAGGTCTATTTAAGTAGCAACTTAAATTAAGCACTAAGGAAACTGTTAGCTGTTAAACAAGAATACTCTTTACAAAAATGTGCCTCAAGACTTAAAATATGCATTAAATATTGTGTTATGTTAAATATCCTCCCCACATGATATTGAATGATTCACACAATTATAAAACATAAATCATGGCTATAGTTCTGGTTCTCTTTCCGTGCAGAAATATGACCCAGAGCTTTTCAAGATGGCCATGCCTTGCCTCAGTGCCATAGCTGGAGCTTTACCACCAGACTACGTTGATGCGTCCATTAGTACCACTGTGGAAAAGCTTGTTTCTATAGACGCTCAGGGCAACTTTGACCCCAAACCCATCAATACTGCTAAGTAAGTCATGCTGCAGCCACACGTCACTAAGAAATATAGTAAATGCCTGAGTCTTCATGTCACACAATGCTCTGAACATGACCGTTTACTGCCTTTTACAATGTTTTTTTTTCTTTTCTCAGCATTGCTCTTCCAGAGAAGCTGGAACACTTTGTCAACAAATATGCAGAACATGCCCATGAGAAGTGGTCTGCAGAGAAGGTAAGAGTGCAGTATCTGACCTGGAACAGTTACAGGTGTCATAAGAAAGTAGCAGATATTTTAAAGAAGCTGCACATGCATCAAAAAGCATTTTAGCAACAGAATACCTAATGATATCAGTTCACATCAATATGCTGATACTAGTTTTTTCTAGGATCACGGCATTGTTCACTTTGCCGTGCATCCTTTTGGTTATTATTGAAAGGAATACTTCGGGCATGTTGACAATAATTATTCTCGTCTCTCTGTGGAAGGTCCCTGCTCTCTTTTGTGCCAAGTGCTTAGCCTGCATTGTTGCATCTGTCAAAAAATTTAACAAGTGCTGAGAACAGCAAGAACTGAATGTGCCGTAACTCTTTAATGTGTTATACGTTCTTAATACCTCCTCCAGTCTTTCAAATAATAAATCTTCTCTTGAGGAGATTCTGAAGATGAGGTTGCTTTTATCTTGATGTTGTACAACCCTCTGTGCTCATGTTTCAGGTGTTGCTTGGGTGGAAATATGGAGACTGTGTGGATGAGAAAGCCAAGATTCATCCTCAGCTCAGGACCTACAAAGCTCTAACAGAGAAGGTACAGATTGTCAGTTTCTTTACATATCCCCCAGAGACTCAGAAAAGTAAAGGTGTTGCAAAATCAGCATTTGCATTAAGTATTTGCCTTCTTTGATCTATGTTAGGAAGGTCTTTTGCAGTGGACAGTGGAACTTAGCAGAAACTGAATAATGCCTCCGTTGTATTTACCATTTTACTGACAGAGAGGAGGGAAATATTATCATAAATAAAGAGAAATAATTTATATTTCAAAAGTTATCCTGTTTTGACTTTGGCTGAGCTTTTCTTGGCTTTGGCACATTGTAGTTTTAATGCCATACTTTTTCCGTCATATCATGAATGATGCTCCATAATGCAATTTCTCTTTGATACACGCAGACACACATCATACTTCGCACACTCCACAAATAAGAGCCCTGTATTTTCAAAAGAAAAACTGGAGAACTATAGAAAATTGTACTGCATGTCAAGCTATAGCTGAAACACGTCAGATTTAAAAAATGACGAAAGGGCTGTTTCATTGGATCAACCCCACATAGGCAGATATCACTGGAAAACCCAAGATTAGACAGTTTTGCTTTTGTCCCCTTTAAAGGACTAAAACACATTGGTGGGTCTCAGGAGTATATACATATTCTTTAAATCAGTGTTTTTCAACCTTCTGGTCAGGACCCCACGTGGGGTCGCCTGGAATTCAAATGGGATCAACTGAAATTTCTAGTAACTGATTAAAAAAAACAAAAAAAACTTACTAATAAAAATATGTGATGAGTTGAAAGAGACAATCACAATATATAAAAGACATGACAAACTCTGAAGCTGAAAGTGAAGCACTGACTGTCCATATCCTGACCAAGGAAAATCAAATTCTCCCTTTGTGCAGTAATCTACACCTGGCTTTCCTGCCTCAGTCCATAATAATATACATTATATAGGCTAAATGTCCTCTAAAATTATCATTTATTTGCAGCATAATATAGCAAACTGTTACATGATCAAAAACAAATTAATTTTAGCAAAAAAAAAAAAAAAGTCTCAGTTTTGAATGCCTGGGGTCGCCAAAAATGTGTGATGTTAAAATGTGGTCAGAGACAAAAAAAGTTGGGAACCACTGCTTGAAATCAACTTACTTAATGTAAAATGAAAAGATAAACATCTGAACCTCTTATGTTTGTGTTAATTTCCCTTTTACTGCTTCTCTTCTTCAGGAAAAGGAGGTTTACAGATGGCCAATTAGAGAGTCCCTGAAGAGTATGCTGGCTATGGGCTGGAGTATTGACAGGACAAAGGATGGAGAGAGTATGTCCCAGCAGAGGGAGACGGAGAAAATGCGGAAGATCTCTCAGGTCTCCCAGGTACAGTACAAAGAATATGATAAATGCTGGCATTATTAAACATTTTACATCTCTCAAAAATGTCAAACAGAAAATGTCTCATATTGCAGCAGCCGCATGTATTGTGAAAAGGTTAAGAATGTGAAAAATGATTAAAAAGGATGTGATGAAAGGTTCCCTGCTGGCTCAGCTGGTAGAACACATACCACCCTGGCTCAGGCGTTACTGCAACAACATATAATCATATCCTGGGTCTGCTGCATGGCATTCCCTTTTCTCTGTGTAGTAATAATAAAAACAAATGCCCAGGAAAAGATATTAAAACAAAAGACGTGAAGTCAAAAGGTGAGTTAATTTTTTTCTAAATTCAGATATCTATTTGTGGTGATTTAACATTATTTTGACATTCCTTAAACAGTTTTGTATCAGTCCTTAAAAAATAGCCACCTATGCTTGGAGTTGCTGCCAGTTTAGAGGATAATACAATTTACATGCACTTACATAGCATACTGTGCATGGCAGATCAGTTATTTATGGTTCATAAAAATTATTTTGTGTTTAATCCACTTGTACAAAGTGACAAATTTCTAAAAAGACACAATTGTCCTCTTCTATTCAAATAGCAACATGAATTTTCTCTCATAAAATTGTTTATTTATGACCAATAATACTCTGTGCCTCACCATATGTATGTATCATTTCATCATTTCCAGGCAAACGGTTTCAATCCGAGTCCGATTGACACGAGCAACGTGGTTCTCTCCAGAGAATTGCAGGTGGGTGACCCACATTTGTTTTGTTGTCCCTTCGTCCTTTTAAATCAAGTGATCACTCACTCTGAATACGAGATGAAAAGCAACACTTCCAGAATGCTAATGAACTGTGTGGGCGGAACATGCTCCTCTCTGATATGTTGAGTTTGTCTTTCCTGTCTTTGGTCCAAGGGGATGGTGGAGGTGGTGGCGGAAAATTACCATAACATCTGGGCCAAGAAGAAGAAGAGTGACCTTGGAAGCAGAGGTGATTTGCTAATGAAGTCAATCATGGACCCATACTGTACTATTTGTTTAAAGACACCTACAAAAAGAAAAAAAAAAGATTTACTGAATGCTGGCTTTTGTGGGGGTTCAGGTGGGGGGACACACCCGCTGTTGGTGCCCTACGACACCCTGACAGCCAAGGAGAAGGCTCGTGATCGAGAGAAGGCCCAGGACCTGTTTCGCTTCCTGCAGATCAATGGCTACAGCATCACAAGGTGAACACAGAGGATGTTGGCCACTGTATATTTGATCATACTGATGCTTGAAGAAACTTTGTAGCCTTTCTAACTTTGTATACGAAGGATCACAGCTATCACACAAAAAGTTGTACAAGATTGAAGTAAATTACAGACATTTTACTATAAAATATGAAATTAGAAAAAGAATAACCAATGAAATGTCAGTCTATTGATAATTACTTTTAACAAACACATCTTGATTATTTAATAAATATTGGAATTCCAGAAAAATAAGACAAATGGCTTAAATATTCTATTAAAGCCACAGTACTGGTTTTGACCTGGTTTTTAAAAAATTAACTCAATATTCCTTTTGCCAGTGTCCATTCCCCAAGTGCTTTCTGTCATTCTTTTTGGTTTTTGCATATTTGTTTCTCCAACCTTCTTCCTGTAGATATCCTCTGCAAGTGACGTGTCATGAGTTTGTTATGTCCCAGGGCTGATTTGTGTGGTTGAAGCTGATTTAAGCAGCACATGCAGGTCATGAAAATGTTAAACAGAGAGGTAAAACAGAGTAGGTAAAAGCACCAGTTAAAAAACAACTGATAAATAGGCATTTAGGAAGAATAGAGTTATTCTTTCACATACCTGAACAAATCAAAGCCTATTATTATTATTATTATTATTACACAAATCTGCTAATCATTTACCATTTACTAATTGTTAATAACAGAAACCAGATAGAAACCATTTCTATCTAAGCGCTACTATCTTCTTCTTTTGCAGAGGTTTGAAAGATTTAGAACAGGATTCCTCCTCAATGGAGAAGAGGTTTGCTTATAAATTCCTCAAGAAGCTGCTCAAGTATGTCGACTCAGCTCAGGAGTTCATCTCCCACCTGGGTATGACACCATTACAAGTGACACAAAGGTCAAACACATGAGATAGTCCTGTTTCCTAAGGCTAAACATTCTATCCCTCTTCTGTCTACCACCCAGAGACGATGGCTGCCAGTGGAAAAACAGACCGCTCACCTCATGAACAAGAAATCAAGTTTTTTGCCAAAGTAAGGATGTGACGTACTGTGAAATGTATAATGTCTGTTTGTCCAACCTGAGCTTATTGTTATCAATGTCCCCCTCCCTCAGGTTCTTCTCCCTCTCATCGACCAATACTTCAAGAACCACTCTCTTTATTTCCTGTCTTCACCAAATAAGAACCTGAGCAGCAGCGGTTACGCCTCCAACAAGGAGAAGGAGATGGTCACCAGGTCCACACTTTTAACACTCATGCAGCAACACAGCTTAACCATTTTTCCATTCTTTACTGAAAATCTGAAAGACTTTATCACTCACTCTTCTGCTCTTCTTTCCTTCTCTGTCTCACACTTCTAGCCTGTTTTGTAAACTGGCAGCTCTTGTCAGACATAGGATTTCACTCTTTGGTAAGATATTACCATTGACTGGTCAGCCGTGTATGTGTGTTTCTGTCAGTGTGATCATTTTACCATATCTCAAGTATATATTTTAACAGCTTTATTAGCGTTTGAATCTGTAAAATTACAGCGTGACCTTAACCACTCTGTATTGGCCCTTTTCGGCTGAGGTGATAACCTTGCTATTGACCCATCAGCTAACTAAGCCCTGAACATGCAGAATTGATTAGTTGGTCTTGTTGGGGTTAATTCAAGAGGCTCATCTCAGAGTGTCAAAGTGTCCTTCACATGGCCTGCAGGGTGCATGCGCATGTCATAGTGATGTGTTTTGTGTTGCTGGTGTCTTGTAGGGAGCGACTCCACCACCATGGTGAGCTGTCTGCATATCCTGGCACACACCTTGGACACCAGGTGGGCACCACTTTGTCAGCACTCAGAACTCACGAACAGCTTGGCAGCTTTGAGTCTGCTCCTTGAAATAAAATCCAGCAAATGGAAAATCAAGTCGATCATAAATTTGAACATATTCACCAAAGGTAGTAATGATGCATTTAAACATGAATGGTTTGAGAAGCTGTTTACAGTTGATTGTCAAACTGTGATTTACAATTTAACCACTTTAGGATTCTGAAGTGGGCCGTATTTGCTTAGGGGTGTTTTCTTTTAGTTTGTGCTCCAGTGTCTTATAGGAGTCACTGACATTAACAACGCATCCTCTGGCATTTAAATAAGTAAAACAAATTTCATGCAGTACATGTTGCCCAAGGCATGTAGTGTACTTAAAATAAATTATACTGTTTGGTAATGCAGCTCACACATAATGAGATGATGTATTATTGTGTCTTATTTGTGCTGAAGAGCTATAGCTGATCTCCACAGACTCTGCCTTTCATTTCTCCTTCAAACACATCACACACATCAAGGCTTACCAATTGGTAATTCATTTAGCGGTGTTACAAACTGAAAACAGACAGGCTAATCATATTAATGCATTGTGCTGTTTCAGTGTGTCACATAGTATGTCTACAACTCCAACACGAGCAAACTCACCTTGGATTTGAATATCCACCTAATTCATTAAATGAATCATTTATGTTTCAGAGTAAGGTCAGTCAGGTTGATACTTATGTCTCATATTTCACAACTAAAACCTTCACAGGCTGCGAGAATGAAGTAATTGCATATTTAAGCGTGTCCTACTGTGGGTAAACAGTGCTGTCCTTTGCATACCAGTGGTTTATTATAGCCCTGCCCTTGCGTATCTCCTTATTAGGCTTCCGTCGTTTATCACCCCCTCTTTCACTCCAACAGGACGGTGATGAAGTCTGGCTCAGAGCTGGTGAGGGTGGGGCTGAGGACGTTCTTTGAGAATGCTGCAGAGGACCTGGAGAAGACATTTGAGAACCTGAAACTGGGGAAGTTCACTCACTCTCGCTCCCAGATGAAAGGCGTGTCACAGAATATCAACTATACCACTGTAGCGCTGCTTCCCATCTTAACTGCTCTGTTTGAACACATCACTCAGCATCACTTTGGAGTCGACCTGCTCTGTGAGTCTTGACAGCAAACGGATGATCAAACAAGTGTGAGAAGCTGTTGAAAAACTGGAGCCAAGTACCAGTTTACTGTAATACAGTGTCTTTTTTACACCCAGACACCATGAAACATAGTATTTGACTGTCATCCCTAAATATCTCTATATCCTCCTGAGACCCAGCAATGCATTATTGTCCTCTGTAGGGGACAAAAGTTTGACAGTTTTACTTAAAAAATGCTGTCCATTGCAAAGGACATTCCATTAATTAAAAAAAAAAAGTAAAAAATGTATCTGAAAAAACTGTTGTATTATGCAGTTTTCAATCAAGACAATTGTTTAATGTAAAAAAGCTAAAATTTTCACTTTCCTGGGTCTCAGGAGGATATAGTAATAATTGGGGACACAATGCATAATACTGTATCAACATGTATGATTTAAAGCTACAGAATGCAGAAATTAGGGGAAAATGTGAAAATGCCATGTGTTTTTTTCTGTCTTAAGCATAGACTGCATATAAAGACAGTTGTTGTAACACCATTCTATGCTGCCATGAAAAAGTTATGTCCAACTGTCAAAATTAAGAGCTGCCATATTGCTTCTGTGACAATCCACAAAGTTTCCACAGTAGAGACATGTCTGATTGATTCTTGACAGTGATCAGTCATTATAACTGTTTTCACACCCTTCACACACCCCTCAGAAAACACATCAGATTGGCTGAAATCTTCAATTTGAGGCTGAATGTTTTAAAGCCTGGAAATAGAGCCAAGAGGACTGAGCTGAATTAAATTATGCTGATAGGTTATTATGAAAAGTATGCCCAATGACAGCCATAAAATACTGCATACTGAAGCTTTAATGAGCGTGTATCCCTCTGTATCCAGTGCCTTTAATATATCATGCACAATTTAAATTATTCTCCTGAATTTCTTTTTTTTCCTCCAGTGGATGATGTCCAAGTGTCCTGCTACCGAATCCTCACCAGCCTCTATGCTCTGGGTACTGGGAAAAACATCTATGTAGAAAGGTAGCCTTGTTGTTATGAGGGAATTAAAGGTTTAGTGGGAAAACTGTGCAAGAAAAGTGACTTTCATTGCAGTCCTCACCCACTCTCACCCTTTCTGTCCCCCCAGACAGCTGCCAGCCCTTGGCCAGTGCCTGGCCACCCTGGCCGGGGCCATGCCGGTGGCGTTCCTCGAGCCCATGCTCAACATGTACAACCCCTGCTCTGTCTTCAATACCAAGAGTGCCAGAGACCGTGCCAGTGAGTTTACGTGGAACAATTCACACAGCTGATACCAGCTTTAGAAATAACATACACCCAAAGGATATACACAAGAACTCAGTTATGATGCTTACATAATTTACCTGAAGTTATAGTAACATGTGCAGCAACATATTTTAATTTTAGTTTTTTTTGGGAATGTTGGCGATAGTAGGTATAAAATACACTATATTTACTTAAAAATTCTTTTTATGGCTGAAAATTTCTCAGCACACCACTTCCTATATTAAAATTATGTTAATTCTTCCCACTTTAATGCAGATGTAACCTTATGGGATTATACTCTGCCATGAAGTTTTGCATAAAAATCAGGTGTGGGGCTCACATGGCCTTTAGAAGGACTCTCATATTTTTTTTCTATTGGGGAACTGAAGCCACATTACCACTAGATATATTTGGAAACTAAACAAGACAGGACATAATTAGATATAGTATGTTGTGTTTAAACAAAAGTCATACATTCATACAAGTCAGCTGGATGACCCTGGTGTCTATAGAACTGCTAGAATCATATGGTTTGTAGAACACTTTAGGGCTTCAGTTCCCTGTGGGAAAGAACTGTATGACAGCAGGGTAAAGTGGTTAAAATATTCTAAATATAGTGTACACTTAAAGTGATATTGATTTTTTGGGGTGGTAAAGCACTATAAATGCTTTCAGTGACTCATACACAGGTGTCTGGTGAGTCTCTGTCCCCTGAACTCTGACTGTCACACACATCCACACCTGCCCTCTCAGTCCCTCCTCACCTCCTCCCACACTCTTTCCCACTTTGAAATCCTTTTCAAAATCATGCAGTATTTGAGTATAAGTATTTAGTATTTCCATTTTGTGCTGCTTGATACTTACACTCCACCACATCTCAGAGGCACATATTGCACTTGTTACTCCTCTACATTTACTTGTCAGTTTCACTTACTAGTAGCATTTGAGATGATTATTTTATACACAT
>JAPQRP010049948.1:0-11616 GCA_037367295.1 Apogon hyalosoma
CGTGCAGGACTCTGGTACTGACCCCGTGCAGGACTCTGGTACTGACCCCGTGCAGGACTCTGGTACTGACCCTGGTCTCAGCCTGTGCTCCTCTCCTCCACACTGATTTTCCCTCTGAATTGTCGTATTTTATGTACTGTCACATCCGTTTAGTTTGAAAAAGTAACAAGCCTGTTCTGAGAATGTAAGGAGTATAAAGTACAGATATTTATGCAAAAATGTAGAGAGTAAAAGTAAAAGTTGCCAGAAAAATAAATACTCAAGTAAAGTACAGATACATAAAAAATCTACTTAAGTACAGTAATGAAGTACTTAGACTTTACTTCCCACCTCTGCATCTTCCACATTTTGTCAAAACCTTTTTTTTAAACAGTTGTTTCTGTAACTTGTCATATATTGTGCTGTTTCATCTTATTTCCATCAAATATATACTGCATGTATGTTTGTTTTTCTTGCATTGAATTAGTGACTATTGCAGGTTTGTAACCTGTCCCCGTATGCAAACACATCTAAATGCATTTAGTCACACACAATCTCCTTCCACTTGATCTTTTATCGGTACACCAACTGAGTTGTTTTCAGGATTTCTTATTACTTGTACCCAATGACATGCACCTAATGGTATTTGCCTACACTATCATCTAGACATGAGGACATGTTCTGCAACCATGTATTTGCATCTCATCAGGAAATACTGATATGTGCAAACCAGTGGGCAGCAGCAATTTATGATGATGTGTTCACTGACTGCACTGTGGGGCCGTTCAAACAGTCAGTACTGTCGTCACATGGCCTTTACTTGCCAAAGGTATGATATTGCATGCTGACTATATGAGTTTCATCATCCCGCTGGCTCTGAACACATCACAGAGTTCCTAAGGGAGACAGAAATGAGGATTCTCTGGTTCCACTGTGAGTCAAATTCACATGTGGTCCAAAGAAATCTGACTGAAAGGCCCTCCTCTGCAGTTCATCTCAGTGTTTGGGATAAATGTGGGATCCCACAGAGTTTGTCTCGGACTTATCCAGTTCCTTACCCACACACATCTGAAATGTGACTGTAGTTGGTCAGAGCTGCGGTGAACTGTGACGCCTTTTAATATTTAACGTTATTAAGTTTGAAAAATGTACTTTCAAACTTCAGGTTAATTTCTACTCCTCATTATTTTATTATTTTTTATTATCATTATTAGGGATGGGAATAGATAAGAATTTAACGATTCTGATTCCATTATCGATTTTGCTTATCGATCCAATTCCTTATTGATTCTCACAGGGTGAGGGAATAAAAGACTGCCAAGGGGTTTGTTTGCAGTAATTGTCTTTTATATTTCCATCTTTGCATAGAATTTGAGGGGGCAGGATGTTTGCCCCCCCCACCCCCAGAACTGGGCCCGGATGACGCCCTGGTGTTTGCTCTGCCGCTAAATCCACAAGCATTGCTGCATAGGGTATCAAACACGTGACATTCCTACAAATGAATTGCATGCTGTGTGGACAAATGTTTGGAGGGATTTCCTCCTTTGAAGAAACGGAAGCTTTGCAAGTGTTCCAAGTGGCCCTGGTGTCGTCTTTTCACGTGAAACGTAGCCATACTCTGGAGCGTTTCTGCCCCAGTGCCATGTTGGCTATGTTCTAAACCAAAACAATGCAGCGTACGCGTGACATCATCACTAATGTGCAGTGAAGGTGGACTCGATAAGCAGAACCATTAAGCAGACAGGCAAACGATTCCAAGGAAATGAGCTACTGGGAACCAGTTCTTGATTCCCATCCCTATATTAGTATTAGTAGTATTCTACTTAAGTACGGTACTCACCTTTTAATTAAATTTTGCGCTGGTATATTTTAAGTTTTAATTAACCCCCAGTTCTACATTTTATCTTAATTTTATCCATACATCTACTGCCCATTTCTGTTAGTTGGTTCTCATTGTGCTTAAAACCCAATATTTCTGGAATGGTTTGACCTAATGGCATAAAATTGGCCACAAACGTTGTTTTTTGTTGCCAGAGGTTCAAGGTCAAGGCCACCGTGACCTTGTGTTGGTCCAGTCTAATCTCTGGATAACCTAGAGGGACTTTGTTGTAGGTTGGCACAAACTTACCTGGACTCAACTGATTAGAGTTTAAGTGGCTAAAAGTTATGGTTGAACAGATTATGACGCAAGAATAGTGGACAAATCTGATTAAATTTGTATTTCTTCTTTAATTTTGATTATTACTCTTCCATTTTCAATAAATACTGATGATTTTATCATTGTGTGTATGTTTACAGCTAGTTATTATTATTATTATTATTATTATTATTATTATTATTATTATTATTATTATTATTATTATTACACTGAGTGATGGGTGAGTCCTGTATGTGGACATTGATTTTTTTTTTTTTTTCAAAGTCACCTTATCTTTATCCAGTGTAAACAATGCAACATCTCTGGATCTCCTTGAGTGACTTTCTTCTAATTTCTTCTAATTTGATTCAAGGATACGTTAATCTGATTTTGGTGGTTAAAAGTCATGGTTGAACAGATTAAGATGGAAGAACGGTGGACACGTCTGATTGAACCCATAGTTCTTCTTTATTTTTGGTTATTAATCTTCCATTCCTCTTCTTCTTTTTACCTGCCTGTGTTTAATAATAAAGTATCGTATCTTTGTATTATGTGTTTATTACTGGTTCTGTTTATTATTATTATTATTATTACACTGAGTGCTGTGTGCAGGTTTCTGATGTCGATGTGTGTAGATGTGGACATCAACAATGAAGAAAATTATCTGGAATGTGCGAGACGCAGACCTGCTTTTACAGATTCGTAAAAAATCGCTGACATAAAACACAGCAGAAACCATAGTTTATATGTTTGTTTCCCATTAATTCATTCTGATGACCTTCAGTTCTTAAAATTATACAGCGATTAAAGCTGTGCAGCTATGAATTAACATCATCATTTTTACACTATCCCTCATAGTGTCAGTCATTCTCCGATGGCCTCTAGGCTCTTCTGGCTCTTCTTCTTTAAGGTGTGAAATGCAATTCTGTGCAGTAAAACAGTAAAACAAGACATTTCACAGTAAAAGTATGCAACTAAAGCTGGATTTGTATGAGACGTGTATAACCTTTAGACCTCTGCTGATTTGGAAATCAACCCCCAATGTTTGCGTTTCATGCAGTACATCCACATGGCAGAAATGAAGTCTGTTTTTTTTTTAACTTCAATTTACTGACATTATTCCCTTTTCCTACTGTCAAGGACAGGCTCTCCACTTACAAATAACTGTTGAAAGACAAAGAAAGGAATCACACTGTAGCTGTCGTCCATGTAAGCTCATCTTTTCAGACGCCACTTTTCTGAAAGAGTCCATGTTTGCTCTTTCAGTGCTAAATGTGTCATAAGCGTCTTAGATTTCCACCTAAAACACATCTCAAACTTTGATTTATCATCACCAGCGCAGTCTCCATCATCCGCCGCCAGGAAATAGGCTGAATAAACACAAACAAGAAACAAAGAATAAGGCACATCCCATCAAATTACATCTATAGTGTTTATATGCATATTTATTCTATCTCCTATAATCTATAGTGTTTATATGCATATTTATTCCATCTTCTACAGTTTTTATATGCAATTATATTCTATATTCTATAGTTTTTTTTATGCATATTTATTCTATATTCTATAGTTTTTATATGCATATTTGTTCTATCTTCTGTATTCTATAGTTGTTATATGCATATTTATTCTATCTTCTACAGTTTTCATATGCAAATGTATTCTGTATTCTGTAGTTTTTATATGCATATTTATTCTGTATTCTGTAGTTTTTATATGCATATTTATTCTATAGTTGTTATATGCATGTTTATTCTATTGTTTTTATGCTTCTACCTTCTACAGTTTTAATTGCATATTTATTCTGTCTTCTATAGTTTTTATAGTCATTTTTATTCTATCTTGTATATATTATCCTGTATATATAGTGCCTGTTTGTATTTATTGCTGCTGCCTGCTGAACCAACTGCATCAATATTTCATCTCTAATCTAAAAATCTGGAATGACACATAAAGTCTGTCAAAGTCTAAGTCTAAGTTTTTGCTAGAATAGGGTGGGTACTTTGCAGTGCAAATCTTTACCTTACAGATTACAGATGGGGCTGATCTACATGGAATTCAGATCACAGACGACGTCCACAGTTACCACAGGTTCATAAGGTAGCACTAGTATTGTAGGAATAGGGCTCGAATTCCAAACAAATAAATGTTAAAGACTTAGAATCAGGGAATATAAAATCATAAAGATAATATAATCAGTAACACCGACGCTTGCCCCCTGTGACACAGCTGTTCACCTCTGTAAAGCTGAGGAGTTTGGATGTGAGAGGTACTTCTACTTGTCTAATTATATGATGAGCATCCAAATAGAACAAAACCCCAGGTAGACTAATATTCTGATCTGGAAACACCACGATGCTGATGACACAAGGTCCTGCTGCCAACGTGACCTAATAAAACAGCAGGAAACGTGAAATGGATTAGTACAGATCTGATGTGTACTGATGCTTTCCATTTGTACCTGTTTTTTTTTTTTGTTTTTTTTTTTTTTTTGTCACATGCATATTGATTGTGATTAATGATGGATTTTTGAGGAGGATGAGCTTTTGTAAAGATGTTACTCTCATTGGTCCATATCTTCTAAACCTTTTTACCTCTAACACGGGGGTTGCAAACATACGGCCCGTGACCCAAAACCGGCCCGCAAATGGGTCCAATCCAGCCCCTGAGATGAATTTGTGAAATGCAAAAATAACAAAGGACACATTAACAATCGAGGCTGTTAAAATTTTAGTTCAGGGGACATACACAGAACAATGTGATCTTAAGTGGGCTGTGGGTCGGACCAGTGAAATACTATCATCATAACCTATAAATATTGAAAACTCCAAATTTTTGACTTTGTTTTGGTGTAAAACAAGTAAAATTCCATGAAAATATTTACATTTACCAACTATCCTTTCACAATAAATGTGAATAACCTGAACAAATATGAACAACCTGAAAGGTCTTAAGAGAAGTAAATGTAGTTTGGCCAATATTCTGCCTGTTACTAAATGTTTTGTGTATTTGTAGATCGACTGTGAGTTGTAATGTACACGTGTAAATGATAAACTGAAGAATAATAGTCTTAAAATTGTATTTTTTTTTTTGAAGAAAGTTCATGGTTGCTCATGTTATTCACATTTTTAAAGGATACTGTATAGATGTAAACATTTTCATGATGTAATTTTACTTTTCAATGGTTACACAAGAAAGAAACTAATAATAATAATAATAATAATAATGATAATAATAATAATTACAGGGGGAAAAAAATCAAATAAATAAGAATATCAATTTCTGTCATTCATCAACAGGTATATTATTATTTCCAGGAAAATTGTAGAAAAGGGTCTATATTTCCCAAAACTTGTCAGGTCTATTCTTATTTGCGTAACTTATCTTTTCCACTTTTTTTCCCACTTTTCACTTTTTCCACTGGCAGATTTCTTAGCTTGAATTAAGCAAAAAAAAAAAAAAAAAATATTTAATTAAGAAAAAAAAAAATCTGCCAATGGAACAAGTGAAAATTATCTTGGTGAGATTTCTTGAAATAAGATTTTCAAGAACTATTATTTAAAAATAAGTTCTTATATCTCACTGAAAAGTTACTCTTTAGGTGATTTTGTCTTATTTTGTGATGATTTTGACAAGAAATGAGAAAAATGAGAAATGAGAAAAATACACTTGGTACGATTTAGATTTTTTTCCAGTGTATTAACGAACACAAGTGGCTGAACGGGACAGAGCAGCACAGCCTACAACCTGGAGGGGGCGGGGTGTGAAGTGGCTTATTTGCATTTAAAGGGCCAGCGCTCCAAACCACCTTTCTGGTGTCATTACTCAGAAATAGGGTTGAAGATGGACCTGTGGAGTTGAGTTAATGAAGAATTCAGACCCAAGCAGAGCATTTACAGTTTATTTTAAGTGTGATGAGATATTTTTACTAGAAATGAGAGAAATACACTTGGTACGATTTAGATTTTTGCAGTGTATGTAAACTTATGAGCACAACTGGGTAGTACATTGCTTCCTTTCTCTCTAGGGTGATAGCTCCTCATTGTCAAATGTGAATGTTTCGTTAACTAAAACTTCTATATTTCATTTATCATTAGCCTGTGCACACGTTCACTCAACTGCGTCAAAAATTACCGCTTATTTGACTGTAGCGTCCACTTTTGCTTCTGTCTTTTGAGCCCTGCTTCTCATCTCATTTCAGTCTGTCTTCTGTAATTCCGTTCTGTGACTCAGCTTGGATGTCACTGCCTCATGTCATTCACTGTCGTCCACTTCAGTCTCGCTAAATCCTCCTTCTAGCTCTGTGATTCACTCACCTTCCGACCATTCTTAGCGCCAAACAAAGGCGCGATGGGACCAGACCAGACATTAAGGTGTTCTTTTCACTTCCTTTTGACATGAATGTGTGTGATTACAAGCACTTCCACCTTGACTTTCCTTTCTGAATAAGCTAAAGAAAATGCTGCAGCGGAGGATAAGCTTATAATTCACCTCTCATATACCTGTCTGATCTGAAGGCTCCTGAATAATAGGGCTTTTATCCAAAAACGCCACTTTCATGGAAGGACACTGCACTTACTCTCTTTTTCTTGGATGACTTTGTAAGGTCAGAAGTTCCTACAGTGAAAGGCTTTGGATAGAATGACATGTTCACATTGTAAAACACTCAAACAACATGAATGTATTTAAGTTAAAAATAAGATGCCATTCAATTAATGACTTATTTCTCATGTACGGTTGCGCTCATAAGTTTACATACCCCAGCAGAATTTGTGATTTTTTTTGTCCATTTTTCAGAGAATATGAATGATAACGCAAAAACGTTTCTTTCACTCGTGGTTAGTGGTTCGGTGAAGCCATTTATCATCAAACAAATGTGTTTGCGCTTTTTAAATCCTACTGACGACAGAAACTATCCAAATGACCCTGATCATAAGTTTACATACCCTAGTTCTTCATCCTCTGTATTGGCCCCGCCCCTTTAACACCAATGACAGATGTTAGTCTTTTGTGGTAGTTGTGGATCACACTGTTAGCAAAAAAGACAGAAAATGTATCAGTTTTTTTTCTGCTTAAGGGTAATGCGTGAACAGAAGGTCAGAAATCACACTTCAAATTAACCATTAGAATTATAATATATAATATACATCGTTATAATAAAACTTTATCATTCACCTAATAAAGTAATACTTTAAACCTCTGCACCTTTATGACACTCATAAACACTGCTTTTAGTGTTTTTAATTTAGGTTAATGGTTAATTTAGTGCCCATTTGTGGTTTTAATCATTTTCTTTTTAATCTAAAATGTTTATTCTTAATTTTTAATAATGTTAGGCTTAAAATTATTTAGCTCCCACTGATGCTGTCATGATCAATAACCATGCAAACTGTCAGTAATTATATCCCTGAAATCGAGTTTTGGGGATATAATGGTTTTACTCCGACCACCGCCAGATATCCTTTATGTGAACGCGATAACTAGGACAGATTTGGTTGGATTTCTTCTCCCTTGATAACCAACATAGGGGACCCCTAGTGGAAGAACCCTATTGAGTTCAGCTTATGAGCACAACTGTACATACGGCTCAAGGGCATTAATATGTAATCTGTTAACCCTTTACAGAGCACTCACTGAAATACTCTGAAATTCAAAATTACAACCTTAGTGTGTTATTGGATATCGTCATCTCCCTCCTCTGGCCATTAAACATCTGAGCAGCATTTGCTAACAAGTAAACACATGCAATAAAACGACTGTTATAAGATCATAAACTGACAAAAATATCACTCTTATTCATTATTTATAGCTTAAACATTTCTATAAAATCTCTCTGAATCACTGTATAAAGTTTAAAAAAAAAAAATCATGCCCCATATTTAATGTTTGCAGAAATTACCAAAAATAGTCACTTGCCCGATAAAGGGTTATTAATAAATTAGTTTTTCTGAGTTTTCTAGTCTGTGAGCTAGTTTAACCCATAAAGACCAGGAGCTACTTTTGTGGCAGTTCCCAAGTAATTTTTTTCTCTATATTTAGCCTTTCTAAATATATACTGTTTATTATAATAATATCCTGTGTATTTTGCATTTTTAAGTGAAAATCTGGTATTTTCCTATATTTAATTCACTGATCATGTAGATTTTCATAAAAGCTCAGAGTAAATTCAAAGGTTGTTATATCAGAAACAGAGGAAACTGAAGACAAAGTGACGTTTCCAGTAAAATACATCATTAATTGAACATAAAGAGTCACCACTCACTGTCATTCATCCAACTCCATGGATTTTACTGGTCAATCAGTGTTGTAGAAGATGACGGTGTTTCCACGGTAACCACAGAGCCTCTGAACGTCCAAATGGGTCGTATCTTGTGACCATGAAAAGACGACAAACTGCATTTTACGCCAATTATTTCAACGTATTGATAGGATTGGTGGATCAAGAGGCATTAAACATTTAACATCAGTGGAAGCTTTTGGTCGCAGTGGATGTTTAGAGTGAGAGTCTTTCTCAAAAAGGTCACACACAGTACTTTGAGGGAGAAGTGGACGGCAACAAAACAAATACTACGGACGTGTTGAAAGTGAAAAGGTTAACAGCCCACCAAAAAAAAAAAAAAAAAGATATCACATATTTGAAATTTCTGTTTCAGGTGTAATTTTTAGGTCAGGCCCGTACTTTGTAAATACTGAGTAGCTTATCGATCCTTTCAGAAATACAGCAAAGAGACATTAGCAGTTTGGAGATTCACCTCATAACAGTCTGTTTTGTCCTTCACTACAGCGAAAATGAACTTAAAAAATAAACTGTAATGTCATTTAGGCATAAAGATAGCTGATGTTATTCACCGAACACCGGGACGATCATGAGTGAGTCAGTCTTGATCCACAGTTTTGCAGAAAAACAATAGCACACAATTAGAACCACCCCCCAGAATATAATCTATAATACAGAGTGTCCCAAAAAAAAAAAAAATCTGACATCATTTCATCACCTAATAATTTGTTTAAAATGTGTTTGCTCTTTTTGCTCAAAAAAGTGTAATGATTTTTATTGTTCTGCTTTCAGGAATACACATGCCGTTTACTGCAACAGAAAAAGGCGTTCTGTGTATTGAAGTCGCCCAAACTCAGTCAAATGTGAATGTGCAACGTGAATTTGTTAGAACCCTGCACTGAGGAACCCTAACGCTGTAGCGAGCGTGACAGAAACTCCACTACCGACTTGAAGTTTAGTTTTAGTTTAGTTTAGTTTATTTCGAATATGCAACAAAACGCAATAATCCTTCTTAATCCTTGCAAATGAAACAGATGAGAAAACAAAACAAACAAGAAATAAAAACACATACAAGAAAACGAAATATGACTTCATTTGCATATTCGAAAAGGAGTGGGAGGAAGTAGAATTTATTTAATCCCACCCCTTCTCCACAAAACAGTCTATCGTTTAGCTTCCTGTCAACATATAATATGAAAAACCAGGTCCCTTGGATCAGTTAACCTCACTTATCACCTTCACATGCACATACATACACACCTATAATGACATACCGAGAAAATAAATAAATAAATACATACATACATACATAAGTCCTTGAAGGCAACACAAAATGAATACCCACTAAAGTAAACAATAACACTAACAGACAGACAAACAGACAAACCCCCATGAAAACATGACCTCCTTGACGTAGGTAAGTGTCTCTTTGTGTAATGAAGCTGCGCCTGAAACAACAGGTTGTCACGGTGCAGCCTTTTCATTTTCATGCTGTCCAGTTCTCTAATCTAGTTGCTCTAGCTCTAGGTTCTGCAGGGGCTGGGTCTTCAGCAGTTACCTGGGTGTGCCTATTAAGTCTGGGAGGCTTTTGGCCCCTCCCTCCCTCATCTCTTGTGGGCTGTGTGACCTGCTTTTCCTTGTTTTTAGCGTTTGTTTCTCACTTGGCCAGGTATGGTGGTTAGCTTTGTTTCTCTTCCTTTCACACACACACCCCACACATACAAATCTACGCACGCAACGCCTCACATTCACACTGATAATACAAATGGATCTCTCACACCTTTTGATTTGCAGCTTAATTTTTGATTTATTGGTGCGTTTGGGTGTGTTTTGTTAGCCAGGTGATGACGAAATGGGAGTAAAATGAAGCTGATGGTTTAGGTTAAGGTTTAATGAGAGCATTGTTTGAGTGTTGGTTTGCTTTTTGGTGAATTACTGAACAGACCTGAACAGATGCTTATGTTAGAGTATATAAATCATTGGTGTGTTTGGTCCTCAGTTCACAGTGTGACCTGCAGTAGATCGAGGTCTGCACAGACACCTCTGGGAAACGGACCGGACCGATGTTCTGGACAAATCCACATCAAGCAAAGAATAGACTTCCACAACCCCAACTAACACCAAAGGTAAATTAAGTTTATAACCTGGGTGCTTGCACAGGCCTTGAAAGTCTTGAAAAGTCTGGAATTTTACGTTAAAGTCTTAATAATATATGAAAAAAGTTTCTCTCTCAGTGGAATTTTAGACTATGCTCAAAGACACATAACCTGGTAATATAAGAAATAAATGAGGAAAAAACAACTTGATATGATTTCACTAAGCGGTCGGTGCTGGAATGATTCTAGTGAAACTTGTTTGTGTGATATCCACTGTGTGATTTTCAGAGGTTATGAAAATGTTTCTGTCAGTAAAACTTCATTTACTACAAATTATTCCTTCATGCATTTATTTATTTATTAAAATGAACTTTTCTACTTCACACAACAGGTACAATATCAACCAAAAAAGTAGGGACACAAGTATAAAAGTTCATAAAGTCAAGGTCTTGGAGACAAAAGTAGGAGTTTTGAAAAAGTCTGGGAATTTTTATTTGGATAAAGAGCAAACATTCTGTATAACTGAACTTGTTGCTGTTCACTTTCAGAACAGATTAAAGCCACAGTTTTCAGTCCAATAGTGATATGATACGATACGATATTTTATTCGTGCGTAGAAATAAAAATATACTATACATGAGCAGTTTACAACAGATGTACATGAAAGGGAACCCCTAAAAAGCAATGGGTAGAATGGTTCATGTGAATGTTTGTATGAGTTTGTAGTTTTGCTATTTCTATATGAACAGTTGTTTGGTAAAACTAAGATTATGTCAGCAGATTATAAAAAAAAAAAAAAAAAACTCAGGAAAATGTGTGTGTGTGTGTAGGACTTTATCCATGTTGGTGTGGTCAGGGTATAAGTCTTAACTATAAATGATTAGGGCACAGAGGTAATAGAGGATGACTTGGGGTCGTCTGGAATTCAAATGGGTTTGCCTGGAATTTCTAGTAATTGATAAAAGTAATACTAATACTAATAATAATAATAATAATAATAATAAAAATATATGGTGAGTTGAGAGAGACCATCACAATCCATAAAAGACCTGACAAACTGTGAAGCTGAAACTGAAGCACTGTGGTACTGTTTATCTGTCAAATGTTCAAACTGAAGCACTGTGGTA
>JAPQRP010049949.1:0-11615 GCA_037367295.1 Apogon hyalosoma
GACAAAAACAGTGCTTTGATTCATTCCATGTTTTCTGTTCTGTCTGTTTGAGTCACATGATCCACACAGGAGTTAGGGCTGGATTGGATAAACATTGTTTCTGATGACTATCGATGGTCTAATAATTTTTTCCACAACTGTAAATATTCAAATGGGTCCTATCTGATGACCATGAAAAGACAACAAAGTGCATTTGACTTGAATTATTAACATGTATTGATAGGACTAGTTGTTAAAAAGTTATTGAGCATTTTGGATCAGTAGATGGTTTTTGCTGTTTAGGTCTTTGAGGGTTGTTAATGAATCCATTTTCAGGGTTTTAGATCATGCTCATTCTGCAGTTGTTCAGACTGGAGCTGGAGAACCAGAACCAGAATGTATGTACTGATAGGATTAGATCAACAGATACGAAACATTTTACATCATAGTGGCTGTTTGGGTCTTTATGGGTTAAAGTCACTTTTCCATGAGTAAAACATTATAGTTCATCCACCTCAGTGTTTGTTCAATGATAGAAGTTCACCATGAACCAATGGGATGTGAACTGCGTAAATATGCACGCCACTATTAAATGGTGTGTTTATCTGTACGCATTATAAGCTTTCTGCGTCTATGTTCATGCTGCATCAGGTACCACACGATCAGCGGTTAGGGTTAGGTTTAGGTGTAGGTGTAGGTTTAGGTTTAGGAGTAGGTTTAGAGTTAGGGTTAGGTTTAGAGGTTAGGTTTAGGGCTAGGTTTAGGAGTAGGGTTAGGTTTAGGGCTAGGTTTAGGTTTAGAGGTAGGGTTAGGGTTAGGTTTAGAGGTTAGGTTTAGGGCTAGGTTTAGAGTTAGGGTTAGGTTTAGAGGTTAGGTTTAGGGCTAGGTTTAGGAGTAGGTTTAGAGTTAGGGTTAGGTTTAGGGCTAGGTTTAGGAGTAGGTTTAGAGTTAGGGTTAGGTTTAGGGCTAGGTTTAGGAGTAGGGTTAGGTTTAGGGCTAGGTTTAGGTTTAGAGTTAGGGTTAGGGTTAGGTTTAGAGGTTAGGTTTAGGGCTAGGTTTAGGAGTAGGTTTAGAGTTAGGGTTAGGTTTAGAGGTTAGGTTTAGGGTTAGGTTTAGGAGTAGGTTTAGAGTTAGGGTTAGGTTTAGGAGTAGATTTAGGGTTAGCGGTTACGGCTAGGTTTAGGAGTAGGTTTAGGTTTAGAGTTAGGGCTAGGTTTAGGGGTAGGTTTAGGAGTAGGTTTAGAGTTAGGGCTAGCTTTAGGGGTAGGTTTAGGAGTAGGTTTAGGAGTAGATTTAGGGTTAGCGGTTACGGCTAGGTAAACCCTAGATCTTGGCGTAAATTGACACGTGATCAAATGGCGTTGAATAACACACGAAAGGACGAAAATGCGTACGTGTAGCACGCCAAATGCAATAAGAACTGGCGTGACATACAACGCAATTTCATGAGATCAGTCTGCATGAACTAGAAATGGGTTCAGATCCTCAGATGCAAACAGACACATATGACACAATAGGACTGTGTGGGCCCAGTTGTCATAGATACCTGATCCAGGTATGAGACTAATATCTAAGCTCAGTGTTGGATCAGTGCGTCCCTTTGTTCTTCGTCTGTTTCTGGCAACAGACTGGCCAACAAACGCATTTTACAGCTGGTCTCGTTCCTGAGGCGGTGCGTTAGAGAAATGCTAAAACAGGATCAAATTCCCACTATGGGATAATTAAAATTCACTTCTTTAATTGAATAATCTATTTTTCTTCTTTCTAAACACTCTGACTTCCAGCTTGCATAATTGCCAGTGATTTTCAGTTGGGGTGCAAAAAACACAAGTCCAATATTTACCTCTTAAGGGAGTGTTTCATCAGTTGTTTCTCTGAGCTGTAGCTGCAGCCGATCCAAGGAAAGAGTCCTTGTAGATTTTCACACAAAACCATCTACAGCATATTGACAGAGGCAGCTGTCTTTCTTCTGTATCTTCCAGCTTGCTTTCTTTTTATTTAATCATTGTTTCTTTAATCTTAAAAGCCGTTGTATTCGTTATCATAAAGGTCATTGTGCTTTTGGGTTCAATTTTAACAGATTATTGCTTAAACATAAGAATCAGTGGGTTAGGCGGTTATTCGTGGTGATGTAGTTTTATCTGTAAAATCGTTTAACTGTATGACCGTTGTAAATCAAATATAGATGACTCATGACCTAAAAGTGTGATTAAATCTCTGTCTATACCCAAATGTTTTGATTTAGCCGATATTATCCTTCGGAGGCTTTGCAGCACTCTTCTGTCAGCTGCAGTATCGTCATGCTAATCACCTCCTCATCAGTACTTTGAAGTGAGGTCATCTGTCTGAGAGATTCAGTTAAGGAATCAAGAGCTACGGAAAAAAAAGCGTTTTGAATAGTCCAGTCTGTCGGCTCGTTCATCTGTCTGGAGACTGAAGGTCTGGCTGAATGCTGGTGTTGTCCTCCGTCTGAAAAGAGGACCAAAGGTCAGGGCGCCGACTCTCACAAGTACCACATCATCACAACATCATCGACTTTCTGTTTTCACTCATTTCTGCTCATGTCCTTAGATTCTAAATGTATTTTCTGAGCTTAAAATGCTATGAATTCTCATCCTCTGAGCCCAGACCTGCCTGTCACTTCAGCTGACCAGGAAGTCCTTATGTTCACTATATGGACAAAAGTATGTGGACACGTTGAATTCAGGTGTTTCTTTTTTAACAGGGGTCTGGGATGCAAAACAATAATGACTAATGTCAGAATAGAGTTTTATATTGGGATAAATATCATTGCATTGGTTAGTTTGGGTTAAATTGTTATCTCTGCTTCCAAAATGACTCAGAAATGCTTTTTACTTAATTTCTCTCAATATTGATTTTATTATTTTTTATTTAAATCTATGATTATGATGAAACTTTCAGGAAATATTGATGTGTATAAACTATATGGTCAAAAATAATTGGACACATCATGTCTACAGCTGTAGGATGTCCTGTTCATGCTGATTTGAGATAAAAACAATAATATTTCTTTAAAGTTTAATGGGAGATTTTTCGTCCAAAGTGAGATGTGAAGAAAGTAGATGGTTAGATGTGGTAGAAAATTATTTACAGTCAGAGCAGGAAAAATGTTTTAGAAATTCAGGGGAAGAACATTTAAAATCATAGTCATAGATAAAAAAAAAAAAAAAAAAAAAATCAATGTTGAGAGAAATTAAGTAAAAACCATCTCTAAGGCTGTTTGTGAGAAAAATCTCCCATTGAATTTTGAAAAAATATTAATGTTTATATCTCCAATCAGCATGAACAGGACATATTTAGAGCTGTAGACGTGATGTGTCCCAATACTTTTGTCCGTGTAGTTTATGAACATCAATATTTCCTGAAAGTTTCATCATAATCATGGACTAAAAAAAATAAAAATCAATCAATGTTGAGAGAAATTAAGTCAAAACCATCCCCGAGGCCTTTTGGAAACAAAAATAACAATTTAAACCAAACTAACCAATGCAGTGATATTTATCCCAATATTAAACTCTATTCTGACATTAGTCCTTATTGTTTTTATCCCAGACCCCTGTTAGAAAAGAAACTCCTGAATTCAATGTGTCCTCAGACTTTTGTCCATATAGTGTATTTTCTGAACTTCAAATGCTATAAATTCTCATCTACTGAGCCCAGATCTGCTGGGACTTCAGCTGACCAGGAAGTCCTGATGTACCTCGAGCTGTATTGGTTGATCATACAATGTCTGGAACATACAGTATCTGTGCGTGTGTGTGTCTGTGCGTGTTGGAACACTCATGATTAGCGTTCTCGGTGACTGACTGGCTGATGGGGTTGATTTGTCCGACAGTGCTGTGTGTCAGGCAGGCTCAGCGTCCGCACTGGAGAACATGAGTGAAGGAGCAGATAATTGATAGTGACAAGGCGCTCCCAGCCTTAATTGCTGCTGGTGAATTAGATTACCTTTTCAAAGTGCCTTCATTAGCAGAGGGAGAGCCATACCAATGGTCCCCTGATTGGCCTCATATTGTTTTGCTGTGAACCTGCACTGGTGGGGCATGGAGATGTGTGTGTGTGTGTTTGTGAGGGTGTGTTTGTTTTGGTTGGTGTGAAATTGCTTCCTAATTTTCATGTACAGCTGCAGTTTTACAGTGTGTGTTTAGGCTGCGCGCATCCTACGTTAACCCATAGAAGTCCAGCGCTACTTTTGTGTCAGTTCCCAAATGAATTTTCTCTATATCTCACCTTTCTTAAATGATTTATCGCCATTTATTAGAATATTATCTTCTGTACATTGTATTTTATCAGTATAAATCGGGTATTTTCCTGTATTTAATTTACTGATCATGAAGATGTTCATAAAAGCTCAGATTAAAGCTGAGGGTTATTATATCAAAAACAGAGAAAACTTGCACATCATTTCCACATATTCTGGGAATGCCCCAAAATGAACCGTTATTGGAAAGAAATACATAAAGTCATAGAAATCATTCTTAATACCTATCTACCCTTTGATTTCAAAACCATATATTTGGGATGCATTTCTCCAGATGTCAAAAACATAAATAGATACTTATTAAGCATATTATTAACTGCAGGAAAAAAGCAATAACTAAACGATGGATGACACAAGAAGACGACAGTAAATAGTTGGATAGACATAACCGTGGGAATTTATAGGATGGAAAGAATAACCTTCACTATAAATTTGAGGATGGATTTTTTTGTGCGGCACTGGGAGGGATGGGCGAGGTATGTGAAGCCTTTCAGATCCAATTTTGCCGAGATGACTGCATGAATCTGAACCCAAAGTCCTCTGAAGGAAATATGCTTTTGTATTTTTATTGATTTTTATTTATACATTGATTCTTTACTCTGAAATCCTGCGTGCCAAGACAATGATGAGCTGCTGTAAATGTTTTGTTTTTCTTTTTTTTTTTTAAATTTTACACCCACTCTCTGGATGTATATAGTTTGTGTATCTGTCTAATTTTTCAATGTTTGTAAAAATCTAAATTCTTTCAATAAAAAGAGAATAATAATTAAAGAAAAAAAAGAGAAAACTGCAGAAAAAGTGACTTTTTCAGTAAAATCTATCATTAACTGAACATAAAACAAGCGTATCTCCATCTACTGTCATTGATCCAACTCCATGGGTTTTACTGGTGAATCAGTGTTGTAGAAGATGACGGTGTTTCCACGGTAACTACGGAGCCTCTGAACATCCAGATGGGTCAAATCTGATGACCATGAAAAGATGAGTAACGGCATTTTACACCAATTATTGACATGTACTGATGGGATTAGTGGATCAGCAGGTGTTAAACAGGTTAGATCAGTAGTTGGTTTTTGCCAGTGGAGGTTTGAGTCTTTATGGGTTAATAATTAATGATGACTGGATCGCTGGTGATCCAGTGGGAACGGAGAGGTTAAAAAACAACTCCTGAAGAAATAGTTTATCTTTAAGAAAGAGGGAATGAGTAACCTTCAGAAAACTCCTGCTGTTACGAACCCTGTTTGCTTTCAACTGAAGTGCGCTCAGCGTCCCGTTGCCCATCTGATCCATGTACGTATGTGGAGTTTGTGTTGGAGTCTGTGTTGTGCTGAGAGATGGTTGTTGAGGTTAACACACTCCATCTCTAAGATAACTGTAGCCATTGTTGCTGCTGTAGATTAGCAGAAGGGAGGCATTCAGGCTCTAAGCAGTGACTGTAAATGTCATCCTTTGGAGTTCCCCCAAAAATCCAACTTAAATCTGTGTACAGCCTGATACAGTGGAACCATTAAAGAAAGCCACAGAAAGTCTGATGTTGTAAAACTTGGATTATGAATGAATAAGTCAATGAATGAATATCTTTTATTTCAGTTATGTACAAAACACATACATGAAAAGAACATACAATTAACACAACTGGTAACTGAAAAAGGAAGAAGCAGAATCCAGAGGCTTATTTCTGCTTCTCCTACTCCCATCTTTTGAATTACCTGAATTTGCTGCAAATTAAACATTAACACAAATTAATCTACATCTAGTTTCTTAAGTCACTTATTTTACTTGTGTAGCCCTTGAGAATTTGACAAATTAAAGCTTTTTTAAAAACTCGACAACGAGCTACACAGTTTCAATTCATCATTCAACTGATTCCATAATTTGACCCCAGTACCTAAAACACAGACATATTTAACTTTTGTTCTTACTTTGCATGTTTCAAACACAAACAAACTTATAAAACAGTCACACATGTTGTTAAATTTTAATGAATTAAACTTATGCTCCGTCATCTCCTTCTGTGTGAAAATATATCCAGATCATAAATAATAAAAATAAGAATAATTTTTGGACGTTTACTGAACCCAAATTATGTGTACAAAACTATTGAAATGACAGCATTAACTTAATAAGCAAACAAACAAAAGGAGACAAAGAAAGACCAAGAAACTCTACAATTACCAACTTTATGGAGTGTCCAAAAGATAATTAACAATAAACCATTATCAAAAACAAACAACAAAAAACATGGAGACAATAAAATTTTATGCATCTGACTAGAGCTTGGTGAAAGATGCTCAAATTAAAAAATGTCTGTTTTTTGTATTTTTTTCAGTGTTATGGCACATTTATAATTTTAACTAATTCATTTCTAGCATGAACTGAACACAGAATGTCATTAAAATAACACACTTTCCCTACTAAGACTATATGCCATATTTAACAGGAAAACACACATTGACATTTTTCATATTAGAAGAATATTTGATAAGCAAGAAACGTCTGCAGGATAACAATTTTTGATTTTATATTTAAGACATTTTTAATGATTTTCAGAAAGCAAAATGTTGATTATTCATAATAATTCAGTATATCGCCCAATCTTACATTGATGTCAAAAACCATCCTCATAGTGTAAGAATTTAAAACCTAAACATACTTAAACTGTAAATAATTCTTTAAATTAATTGAAATAGGTTAATTAATTAATAATTTTATTTACAAGTTATGTTAGCTAATGGGTCAGTGTATCTTTTGGTAATTGAATTTTCTTTTCAGAAACAAAAGAAAAACTACTGGTTAATTGATTTTCATTTTAAAATGGAGGAATTACAATTGAAGTTCAAGGGGTTTTTCTTTTTCAGTGTCAAAACAGATAAACCAAATTTAAAAAAACGGAATGGTTTTCGTTTTCTCTTTCTAATAACAAAAAAGAAAGTTACTACCAGACAGAAATGGAAAAACAGACCAAAAGCAACTGTTTTGTTTTTTTTTTTCATTTTCTGGGTCCGGATGCTGTCATTTTCAAGGAAAGAGTGCTGATGCCTAGGTCACAAAGGTTCTTACAAATGATGGGTTTATATGAAATCTGGACATCGTAGACATGCTTCCTCCATGAATGTCTACGATGTCCAGATTTTGTACAAACTGGAAGATTCGTACAAACCCATCATTCGTAAGAATCTTTGTGACTTAGGCATCAGCGCTCTTTCCTTGAAAATGACAACATCCGGTCTCAGAAAATGTAAAAAAACTGGCATTTTTGGTCCGTTTTTCCATTTCTGTCAGGTAGTAAACCGAAAATCAACCTGTTTTTTAAATTTGGTTTATCTGTTTTGACCCTGAAAAAGAAAAACGCCTTGAAATTCAATTTTAATTCTTCTATTTTAAAACAAGAATCAATTTAACCACTAGTTTTTCTTTTGTTTCTGAAAACAAAATCCAATTACCAAAAGATACACTGACCTACACGGATTCAGGTGACAGTCATTTGATGAGTTATCCGACTGTTGTCTGTGTTAGAACATCAAGGCTCCGCATGGGTCCCTACAGACCCCGGATCAGCACCACGGAGAGCTCTGCTGTAAACCACTCAGAGACGGATCACGAATCACAGACATTATTCTCCATATCTGACACAAATGTGTTTTACATGATCTGCAAATCAAAACAAGCTTCATAAATGTGACTGAAAAGCACGTCTGTAATGCATCATATGGTAAATGAAGCAGCTGAGCTAATGAACTTCACATTACCAGAACTCAGGCATATAACAGTACTTTATGATTCAAATCATGCCTACGGTAATTAAGCTGACCACTCAGCTTACACTCACTGCAGAGCATGATCCATCTCAATGCCGCACCATTGCTTGCTGCATAATCTGCTTTTTTCCTGCT
The DNA here is from genome assembly GCA_037367295.1 of Apogon hyalosoma. Classification (NCBI taxonomy): domain Eukaryota; kingdom Metazoa; phylum Chordata; class Actinopteri; order Kurtiformes; family Apogonidae; genus Apogon; species Apogon hyalosoma. The sequence continues at coordinate 8,155 of JAPQRP010049949.1, forward strand.
CTATTATTCCAGCAGATGAAGTCTGCTTCTGACACTGTAATAAAAAAACCTTGTACTGTCGTCTGCTAATTAAAACCACATTGACACCATAGTATTCCATATAACAAGCTTGATCAAATATATTGTAATCAACGGGTGTCATGGTATTTTATCTTTGTGGTAAAATATTGTCATGGTTTCCCTTCTACTCCAGCTTTGTTTTTTGTTTCCTCTGTAATTTTCCACTTCCTCAGCCACTTTTCAGTTCACCGTCCCGGCCTAAACCCACACTCACCTGTTGCCCTTTCAGCGATCAACACACTATCAGGGTTTTTCTGAGGTTTTTAGACTTATGTGCTTGTCTGAGTTTCAGTATTTTCCTCAAGTTAGTGTAAGAAGTGTATGCCCTGGTGGAGCGCTGAGGGTCCTCCTTAAAAAAACTCTACAGTTGAACTTAATTTAGGACCATTATTATTACCGTCTGAAAAAATATGGAAATGTAAGAGTAGATAATAAATGAGCACCAGTCTAAAAGCTCAGAAACAAAGTTGACACTGTTTGCCATGCTTCTCTGAGATTTATTATCCCCCCCCCCAAAAAAAAAAAAAAAAAAAAAAAAGGGGGGGGGGAAGGGGGATTTTTTTTGGTTCTGTTTGTTTTTTTAACACTCTAGCAGAAAAACTATTTGTTGAGTTCATACCAAATTTGGTTTATATATTGCCACTGACCCAGAATAAACCTGATTGCATTTTGATAAAAGTAGGTCAAAGTTAAAATTTTTTATGACATTTTAAAATCTTTTTTTTTTCTATTTACTTATAATAGGTGAAATTTCAAGTGTCTGTAGCAGCAAAACTGTTGGCTGAATTCATATCAAAGTGGGTTTATAGATTGTCAGTGACCTAGAATTACATTTTGGGAAAAGTAGGTCAAAGTTCAAATATTTTATGCATTTTTTAAATCATCCTTTTTTTTCCCCATTTACTTATAGCTAATGGACAAAATTTCACACGTCTGTAGCAGCAAAACTATTGGATGAATTCCTACCAAACTGGGTTCATAGATTTCCAGTGACCTAGAATAGATGTGGTGACATTTTGGGAAAAGTAGGTCAAAGTTAAAATTTTTTATGACTTCTTTAATTCTTTTTCTTCTCCCACTGACTTATAATGGGCACAATTTCAAATGTTTATAAAAACATCAGTTTTGTTTCACTTTATTTCAAACTTGGCACATACATAGAGGTAATTGATACGCTGACCACAGCACGTGCATAGACATGATGACATCAGCTGGATTGATGCCAAAATAAGCCACAATATGTGCGAGGGGTGGGGTTTGTTGTGCCTGGAACCACTTGTTACCAATTGTAAAGTGTCAACTGGCCACTGTGAGTTCTACGCTCAGGTAGGATGGCCACCAGAGGGATCAGCCACTGGTACATGTTTATATATAAGGCAATGCTTGGCCTCTTGTCTTTCTACATTTGTACATTAATTGTGAAGAGAAATTCTGATTTATTGTCTCTGTACAAATGATCATGTATTGCTTTCTGTTCCATACGCCCGTACAGAACTGGGTCAAAGGGCTTTTGTTTACTCTGCACCTCAGGCATGGAATCAGCTGCAGAAAGACGTGCATTGTGGGAAGTGGAGCCCCATGCAGCCACAGTAGCAAGAAGAAATGAAGCCGTTTCCGTGTTTGTTGTCGCTGCGGCCATAATGTGGCTGCGTGGAGCTCTGCTTCCCACAGTGCACATCGCGACAAATTTCCGAAAATGCCCGAGTGGCCTACCGGCTGTTTGTGAACACATGGACTGTTTATGGTGGAGTACACTTTGACATTGTTCACTGTGAGGGAAGAGATTCAGGTGAGTCATCACTGAAAGACTTACGGATTCATGATACTTAGGATATGACAGGTTTTACAGATTTGATGAAAATTTGGTGACAAAAGATATACGCAGCATTAATCTGCTTTTCAGTGTTATTTTTACTAACTGTTTATTGTTAAATATGTCTGTTATATGTATTTTAACTGTATAATCTTGTAACTGTGTCATATTTACTGCTGCCTATCTTGGCCAGTACTCCCTGTGAAGAGATTCTTAATCTTAATGGGGTTTTCTTGATTAAATAAAGGTTAAATAAAAATGCTATGACCTCACTGAGGGCTGATTGCATCCACAAAGCCTGTGAAAAATTATGTGATTGGTTTTGATGCTCTCTACATTGATTTTACATTAATTTGCCATAGATTGTGTCCAGAATGGAACAGAAAACACTTGCTCTATAATACCCCACTTTGTTTTCATCCTTTTGTTCTAATGTATTTGTACTGAGCCCAAGTCTGCTTTCTTACGTCTACTGGTTTCATAATGCCTACCAATTTGGAAATCAAGATCTTTTTCTTCCTACTTACTTGACCTGATGTTACATGAGGAAACTCTCCCACAGGCGTGAACTTATGGCCCCTGCATCCAAACATTCATCTAAGAGGTTAAGTGTTCCCATGTGTGAAAGCACGGTCGAGCATTCCTTTACATTGTGATAACGATTCCAGTGTAATTCATATTGATACTTTTTTTTTTCTATTTGTGCCTGCATCAGTGTCTACATTTACACTGTGCTTCCTGGTTCCAGACCTTGAACATGTACTTAAAGCCTTTCTACATGTTACGCTCACTTGGTGCTCATTACAGTAACATAAGCATCAGGGACAAAACCTTTGACATAGAAACTGTTATGCAGATGCAGTTCATAGAGCCAGTATGAAGAAAATAAGATGCTTAAAGTCTAAGCCCAAAATATGTAAAACAATAATAGTCAGTTGCAGTCTTCTCTGAAATATTTAAATAGTTTGGTGTTTGTGGATTGGAACCCACAAATCACTGTTTGTTTCTTCATATAAATTGTACACTACACATGCGTAACAGATATTAAGACTTAATGCTTGCCATGAAGATGTGGGTCAAAACCATCCAAAAAGAGCATGGTATAAACAAACAGTGTATATAAGCACGTAGAGGTCAACATCCCATCAGAAAGTGCTGAAGAAACCATGTATTAAACTCCTGAGGTATTTGGTTTCTTAATCTTGTCCTTTTGTAGTAAAATCAAAGGTCAAGGATTTGTCAAAGAGACTTGAGACTAAAATTATTGCGTCAAAAAGAAGTTTCTTTCCCCCCGATGCCGATATAAAAATAAACACCCATAAAAGCCAGGGGAATATATGGAAGGGATTTTGAGGAGAGCTGACAGGGAAAGTGGGGAGGGGTTATCATTTCATGCAGAGGCAGTGACAAGCGCAGCAGAAGAACAAGTTTTTGCCCAAATCAGAAAGTCCACAACCTCAACTCCTCTCCATCCCCTGCAGCTCCAGTTTCACTCCAGCCACCCTTCCTCATCCCATTTCCATATCTGTCTCCAGTCACTGCTCTGTCACCACTCTGCGTTCCATCCACAGCTCCCAGTGCCCCCCCA
>JAPQRP010049950.1:0-11615 GCA_037367295.1 Apogon hyalosoma
TTCATTCATTCATTCATTCATTCATTCATTCATTCATTCATTCGTGTTCTGCCTGCACCTGTTGTGAAATGCTGTAATTGTCTGGATTTATAATCTCACCACCCAAATGCTGATGACCAGAAATGTCCAAAACACAGTAAAGCAAGAGGCAAATGGAAAATAGAAGCCGAGAATGGGGTCTGAACAAGTAAATCCACACCACACAATGACAGAGGGGAAGAGGGGGTGGTTGAGGGCATTAGTGGTGGACGAGGAAATCTAATGTTTGACTATGTTACATACTTTGCCTCTGAGTATAATTATCCAGGTCCTTTGTTTTTCCATAGAAAATGACTCTAATAATGTAAGAAAATACTGACAACTGTCATAAAACAGAAAGTGCACTGAAAAACTCTCCTTGTCTTTCTCTTTCTTCTTCTTTGGTGGTTGGCATCCAGCTTAATGCTGCATGACCTCCACCTTTTGCCATAATCAAAATCACATAAGCCTGCATCTATTCACCTGTGTGCTCATGCACTCATACTTTCCACCTGTTCTCCACAATAAACCCCCAGTGTCCCTCAAACCCTGTCATATACCCCTGTGCTCTTTAAGAAGTGCCCTAACCTGTGCTCTCACCCATGTTAATGCCTCCTTCAGTGTAAACTCTTTTACTCCTAGCTCTATGTGCCTCCTCCTCATCTCCTCATATGTATTTCACCTAAGTACACCATGTTCCACAGACTCCTCCTCCTGACATCCCTCACACAAACCTGTTTGGTGTTTCTCTATCATTCTCATTGTTTTATTTCATGTGCAGTGCCCCAGCCTTAATCGTGTCATCATTTCTTCTCTCTTTATTTCTCTTCCCATCCTTTCTACTCTTACACTCTTCTCTACTTCATACAGATGTCTCCCTTTGCCTCCTCCATCCCACCTCTCTGCCACATTTGAATACTTTTCCTCCAAATTTCACATTTGACCTCTGCCTTTCTCAGATTAATGACAGTGTTCACGTCCCAGAGTGCCCTGCTGCGCTCTCACCTCACCTCACCTGTTCCACCTGTTGCTCCCGGCTGTCCCCATCAGCTGCTCTGGACAGAAGCAGGGCAGCGTCATCCACACACACTGTTCTGACCACTCCTCCTCGCCTCAGCCCTGCTAACCCCACCTGCTTTTCTGCCTGTGACCACCATGCTGGTGTTCTTGGATTTTCTGTGACCACGTGGTGATTGCCGACCTGGCATCATCATTCGCCAGCAACCTCGTTTTCCGCATCATCTCTAACTGCCCTGAGCCACAGACTCAGCGTTTCAGTTTGGCCGAGCGGCAGCTACTGCCTCTGCCACATCAGAAACCTGGGTTCGAGCCCCGGCTATCCACTCAACCCTGTTATTCTCTGCACCCAACAAGTTATCAACAGACTTTCGTTATTGTCCCTGCTGCTGTCTTCCTGTCTGTTAAAACTTTCTGCAAATAAAGTCTGCTCATCTCCACGCCCAAAGAAGTGTGTTGCATTTGGGTCCACCGTCCATCACAGTTCTGTCACAAACACAGCTGCGATGATGAGAGGCTTCAGCTCCAAGGTCTCGCTCCTTCTCTTCTACAACTGGGCTCTTTATTCATTACCCCGCCCCCCGAGGGGAGGCAAGAGTATTGTTTTTGTTTTGTTTTTTTTTTGTCTGTTTGTTTGTTTGTTTGTTTGTCAGCAACTTTACTCAAAAACTACTGGACCAATTTCCATGAAATTTTCAGGAAAAGTGCGAGGTGGTCCAGAATAGATTCCATTACATTTTGGTGAATGTAGGTCAAAGGTCAAGGTCAATGTCACCAAAAATGTGTTTTCACAAGTATAAGAGATAGGACAAATCAGGTAAAACATTTGCGAGGGGCGGGGTTTGTTGTGCAAGCACGACTTGTTGTTTGTTTTTTGTTTTCATGTAAATCTTTGGATCAAAAAGAATTGAAATCATGTCTCAGCATCATTCTTGAACTAGGAATTTGAGATCCAGTGTGACAGTTCCATGATTATTTGTAATTAGCTAACACATTTAAACTGTGACATCATCACAGATACCTCCTTGAACTAGCAGGCTTTCATTAACACGTTGGCTCCAGCAAAACCTTTACAAACTAACATGTTGGCAGTGTTCCATTTGAACTCCCCTTCAACAGAATGACTTTGTAAAAGGATTTCATGCCCAAGGTAGCAATCATTTATAATGAGGTACAGCAGTCCCTGAAAACATCATAAAAAATAATCATGACCAAATTAAAACAGTGCCACATCCTTCTCTTCAGAATTGATTATAAAAACATCCTTTTGTATCAAAGTTGAAGGTGAATCATTAAAAAATGGAGGAAAAACATTTGAATACAACCTTTAAGGGGACATATAGTCCATATTAGTGTGAGTGAATGAATAATGGATCCACTGTACGTGCTTTGAGTACGGGTTAATAGAAAAGCACTGTATAAATCTAATCCATCATTATTATTACTATTATTATTGTTATTATTAGAAATAAGACAGTGAATCTCACAGGTCATCAGATTTTCTATTTCAGCTCAAAATATCTCACACATCATTTATTGTACCATGTCTGTGTCTGCTGCTTTAAATGCCCATCCTACTTTTCCATCAGTGCAGTGGATACCATCCTGCAGACATGCTGCTAGTTCCTGCTTTTCAGACTGTTATATGGAAAACTAGTGTTGACCTGCTGGGAACCACTGGTTCTAGATCCTGGACTTCATCATTGTCAATACCAAAGGTGAGATGTGAAAAGGGGGCGTGTTTTTAAAATCCACATGCTGACCCTGAGGGGCAGTATCTCGGTCGCCCAGTACAGATATTTATGTATTCACACATGCTGTACCGCATCTGTCCAGCAGTCACCGCCAAAGTGTTCACAATTAATATATTAATACCGATATCTAGGGACTGAAGTTAGTAAATGCATCGTTCCTGTTTGTAACTTCATTTCCCATCATGCAGCATGGCACTGCACTTCTGGTCAACCATCATGGGCATAGCAATATGATTGTAAGGCTATTGTATTCCAAATTACTAATACGTATCTCCCAAAATGTTGGTCTGATCAACTTACTGTTTTCACTAGTCTGTTCACTGACCAAAAATACAGAAGTCTGACAAACTGCAGCAGTCAGCTGTGTACGGAGTTAGTGTGATGGCTGAGACACACACACACACAGAGTCCACTTCCCTTTTATAATATAAGATGGCTACATAACCTTTTGTTGAGTGTGTTGATAGTTTTATTATTTTTCGATCCCTCAGATCTGTTTTATTATTGAAAACGACATTGACGTTAATTGGTCCCCTTATTTCCCCTTTAAACACCCCAGAACAGGCAGACTCACCTGAGACGACACACATTTCCTCACATGCCTGTAAAGTATCAAAGTTGTTGGCGTTTCCTCCACAGCCTCCATATTCGAACCCTTCGCAGCGGCCCGTATCCACATTGAAGAAGAATCGGTCCTTAATGGCCTTGCAGGGCCCTGGATCATCCTTCAGGGCACACAGCTCATTGAAGATGAAGAGCTCAGGTGGTGCTCCATCTGCTGAAGTGGCATAGAAAGACAATTATTAGCACAGCACTGTCTGAATCCACCGAGCGTGAGCAAAGAAATGAGGTCACAGCATCCGACTGTAACCGCAGGCTTTGAGATAAGGTAAAGGCATGTCAGTGTCGTTTCCAAAAGACTGCGGTGTAAATGGATTGGCTGACTGCTTTTAGAAACTCTGCTGCAGAGGGAGACAGTGAGGATTTGTTAACGGCAAAAATAATGAGCTCTGTGACCTGGCTGATTCTAAGAGAATCATTACAAATATGCAAATTTAGCCAAAGTCAGAAAACCCACCTACGTACTTGTATGTATGTAGGTGGATTTCCTTTTCCTAAATATAAATATAAACTTAATATGTATAAATATAAGTGTAGTGCTTCAGACACAGGCCTATAGATGTGTGCAGTATGAGGTTCCTTCAGGGAGAGTCTAAATCCCTTTAGTACTTGAAAGCAGACCCAGGCAGGTGGGAACTTGTGGGAGGAGAGTAAGTGAAAACAGTGGAAAATTCCCAGCATGCAGCTCTCAGCAATAATTTGCAATGCAGCTGATCAACTCACAGAGGTTTTCAGAATGTGAAGAGTTTCCATAATCAGCCCAGGCATGGACAGCTTTTATCAGTGGAGGCGCAGTTTTATTTATATTCATTCACTCATTCATTCAGTGAGATATATATATATATATATGTATATGTGTGTGTGTATTATGTAATGCTGCCATGATTAGTCAACTTAGTTGATGTAATCGACCACGAAAATTATTCGACGTCAATTTTTGTAGTCGACATGTCGTTTTACTATTGACGGCCTGTTTATTTTTGGTCTTCCATCTCAAACACAGTAGGAACAGAATCTCCATGCGACCACTGCCAGAGTATGGCCACGGCACCTGGGCTGTACCTCAGAGAAACCCCGTCTTACGAGGGTCTTAAGCCCCCCCATTACGTTTCAGAATAAAATTAACACAACAAAATAACAAACATTTGATTTTATCTTTAGTTGAAAGATTAGTCATTAAAAAATGTGTTGTTAGTGGCAGCACTGGTATAATGTTATGTTGTGTTTCGTTCCGTTTTCATGTATCTTCCTTACCTAATGAATATCAAAAACATTATGTAGGTGGTGACTTCATATTTCTGTGTAGAATTGAGACATATAAATAGTGAAGACCACATTCATGGAGTTAACCCTGTGTAGAAGGCTTTTATTAGTCTGCTATTGCTCATAAGTGCTCTTATACTCATCAGTAGCAGATCCGACTGGACAGTGACTCATGTTTGTCCAGATGCATCATGTCCAACACCGTCCCACTGGCACCCCCATGAACATGTGTCACCTCCTGAACACAGGGACAGGAACCATGGGAGCTCTGCTCACCATACTGTGGATGTGACTGGACTACTGGGACCTGGTCCCTGCTGGTTCCAGGTCAGGTCTCTGTTGTGGCCTTTGTGTCCACAGTAACTGCAGATGGTAAAAGTCTCAGTGGCAGCGTGCGTTTGCTCAGTCAGCTGACTTTATGTTTTCCATTTTCACAGCTTTGTACACAAACTGAGTGTGAGAGAACGTACGTCTGGTAAACAGGCTTCATATCCTCTTTCCTGCACGGTGCACTTTTATCCCCCATGACCTGGCCCATCAGTACCTCTGACAGATGAAGTATGGGAGGGGGGCTCCTGCATAGACCCTGGGACAGCCCCCCCCCCCCGGTATGCAGGGGTCAGCTGAGGCTGGCAGGGCCTTCCTGCACAGACTTGTGATGTTTGTGCATTTCTCTTCTGTTTGTTGTGACTGATAAGCAGTAGAAGGTCGGTCTGTGGAACATGGTTGAAATACCGTTTGTGTCTTTGATCCAGTCCAAATCCCATCCATGGAAACAAACGTCATGACTGAATCTCACTGAACAAAGTGCACAGACCAACAACAGCACGTTGACACTGCTAACTCTGGTCTTTGTCACTGCCTAAAACTACCACAGTCACTACAGAAGAATGACTTTTAAACAAAAAAAGGGGAAGTCTGTTTTAAACCTAAATACTGAATGTCCAGTAAAGCTGAATTTGGTGCCGACCAGGGAAATGAGAGGTCTTTGAGTTCCTGCTCCTGTCGTCTGAAACAGGCAGAAGGTTCTTTATTTTCTTTGTCCAGTTTGAGTATGAAAAGGAAAAATAACTGAAGACCATATATGAAGCATCATGAAACATACAGGCACTTTTCAAACCATCAATTGCATTTACATTTTGTACTTTTGATTCTTTTGCCTGAAAATTATTGGATATTTTTGTTGGTTAGTTTGTAGTTAAATGTATAAAATAAATACTGTAGTTAGCGGAAGCTTTGAAGATCATTATTATTATTATTTTCAAAGGTTTTAAGTGTCTATATGAAGTAGCTGAATGACACTACAGTATTCTTGTTCCAATTTTATTGTTTTGGAAACATTGTTCAGCTACATTAATTCCGTTAATGGACACAGTGTAACCGAACACATGGACTGATTCATGGGTTTGTTTTGGACTGAATATATGAAAAACTGAGTCAACCTTATAAAGATAAAGCCGTTGGGCAGCCGTCGCCTAGAGAGCTGGAGAGTCGGCTTGTGACCAAAGGGTCACGGTTCGATTCCACAGACTGGCAGGATAAGTTGTTGGCTGATGTGCCCTTAAGCAAGCCACTCAACACCTCATTTGCTCCCCAGGTGCCTGATATGGCAACTGTGATGTGTTCCTTCATGTTCTAGTAACGAGTTAAAAGCAGAAGCTAAATTCATACTGACAATAAAGGATCTAACCTAATGTTATTCAAGCCCCGGGGCACCGTGTGTGTGTGTGTGGGGGGGTAAACATGACAAATTCATGGGGCCCAGCATTTCTGGGAGGCCCCTAGAGCAGTGGAGGGGGTCCAGTGGATACAGGTTAGAAGGAGTGAAAATTTCGTGCAAGATTCACCATTTAATAGAGGAACAGAAGAAGAAAGTCGGGCGATGAAAGCATGTTAAGTTTCACTTTTGCTTCACACCAGCATTAGTTACGTTAGATATGGACCGCACCCCCACATATACTGTATAACTGCTGCTCCTACCACATGTACATGCACCCCCCCACACATACCTTTCAAGGGGCTTACAATTGCTAGTGGCACCCCAGGCTGTACCTAACTGTAACAGGTATTTAACTGTTTAACTTTAGTGCTTGTTATTATCTCTCTATTATGTCTTTTATTAAAAAAAAAAGTTTATAGCTTTCAACATGAAAATTACATATTAAATACTTTAAATCTCTATTTCTAACACTTAAACTAAATTAAACCTGAACCTTACAGTGATGGAAAATGGTGAAAAAAAAAAATTCCCTAGGGTAGAATCTAAACCCTGGATGTTTGGAATGTGTGTCTAAGGTCATGTGACCGTGGTGGACTCTTGGTGGTTTATATATTTGAAGGTTATCACGCAGGGGCTTGGTTTCAGTCCTAGATGTACGAGGTCCCTTTGTCTTAACATCCATCCTCTTCATGGACCCTTAAACCACGTCCTCACTAGTGTAGGTTAAAATGTATGTATTAAAAGGAACATTTTCAAGACTCTGATGTGGTTTCGGATGTGGCCTAAACACAACCTAAACTTCATTTTATATTTCAAACATGGTTTAAATGCAACTAAACAGCCTATTTAAACCCATATTCTCCTGTTCTAAACACCACTCATCTGGGTAAAGAGCTGAGTTGCTCAACATGTGCCTCTGGAATTCCCAACATGGGCAGAGTCAGTTGGCCAATCTCAGCTTGTTTAGTGAATCAGAAGATTATCCTTTATCTTCTTTTCTTGTTTCTTTACCAAAGAGGCTTAAGCACTGGCAGCAGAACAGCCACGAAGCTGCAAAGAACAAAAAAAACAACCCAAAAAACCAATCCCATAATCAGTGAGTCAGTGAAATCCACAGGACTAAAAAGCCCAGTGTTAGTGGGGTGTTCTAAAAACAGAAGGACCGCAGACCCTCCTCTGACCCCTCCCCCTGCCTTTGCCATCAGATGCACTGACTTCCAACTCCAAGGGACAAACTGCTTTTACTACTTCAACAGTTTTCACCTGCTGTGAAACTGACAAGTAAAAAGAAAAAAGAAGAAGAGGCATCAAAACACAGCTTTGCAATGTGACCACAAATAGTCCTAATAATGAATATTTATGGATGACAGTCTTATGATATATGCTGTTCCTTAAACAAGAAATAATGAACAGAAAACAGAAAATGAGATGGACAGAAAGGACAGATCAAACCTGTGTAAGACGCAACAACATGAAGCTACATTTGTTATGGTAAAGTATCTGATTAAACCACCTGAAAATAGCCCCTCCACCTCATTTAACTGAGGAAAGAACGTGTTTGAGCTCATCATAATTATCACAACAGAGACAGACACGGACAAAACACTCCAAATAACAGGTGTCAAACATGCGGCCCGGGGGCCGAAACCGGCCAGCCAACAAGTCCAATCCAGCCTGTGGGATGAATGTGTGAAACGCAAAAATTACACTGAAGATATGAACAATCAAGGATGTTAAAATAACTTTAGGTCAGTTCAATCTAAAGTGGGTCAGACCCGTGAAATACTATCAGAATAACTTAGAAATAATGAAAACTGCACATTTTTTCCTCTTTGCTTTAGTGTAGGAAAAGTAAAATTAAACAAAAATATTTGCATTTACAGACTAGCTTTTTGCAAAAAATGTGAATAACCTGAACAAATATGAACAACCTGAAATGTCTAAAGAGAATTAAATGTAATTGGACCAACATTCAGCCTGTTACTAAATGTTGTGTGTATTTGTAGATTCACTGTCATCTGCACGCTTTAATGCACATGTGTAAATAAATAAAGTGTAATATTGTTAAAACTGCACTTAATTTTCTTAAGAATTTTCAGTTTGTTATTATATCCCCAAACGCAGTTTCAGGGATATGATGTTTTTGGTCCAACCGCCAGCTCAGCCACCACCGGATATCCTTCGTGTTAACGCGATAACTTGAAAAATATTGGGTTTAGAAATTCCATCTTTTCCACATCAGTGAATACCATGGAGAGGAAGAACTGATTGGATTTTTGACAATTTTCCATTTGTAGATTGTCCACAAGGGGCCGCTCAACAGTTTAAACTCACTAAACCCTCTTTTGTTCATATCTGTGGAACTATTTGTCTGATTGACTTCAAATCAAGTGCAAATGAAAGGTCATGACCTGGGGACGCCTCAGGTCAGGACACCATGGCTGTCTGGGTCAGGACTGGGGGCGTTCGGGGATAAACCCTAGCCGTCGCTTCCAACGGCTAGTTTTGTCTAGTTTATATTATTACTTTAGATTATATTAGGTCAGTGGTTTCCAACCTTTTTAGTCTCTGACCCCATTTTAACATCACAAATTTTAACATTTAAAAACTTCTGACAACCCCAGACATTCAAAAAGGAGACCCTTTTTTTTTGGCCAAATTAATTTATTTTTGATCATGTAACAGTTTGCTATACTATGTTGCAAATAAATGTTACTTTTAGATGACATTTAGGCTATATAATGTATAATATCCATACATATACTGTGTTTGGTTTGGTTTTCTGACTGTGACTGTAACACACACGGTCACATGATCAGGTCAATCCAGATCTGCCCTCTCAGATATCATAGCCTGCATTTTATTTGAACTGGATGTTTATTAGGAAAAGTGTGAGATGTTTTAATTATAATGAAATATATATATTGAATCATTAAAAAATATTATTTATAAGAGTTGTTTTTTTTTTTTTTTTTAATCAATTACTATAAATTTCAGGCGACCCCATTTGAATTCCAGCTGACCCCACATGGGGTCTTGACCCCAAAGCTGAAAAACACTGTCTTAGGTTGCATGTGGAACCTGAACTAACATGAGTTTGACATCCCTGCTCTAAATAATGAAGAATAAACCTGCATACAGACAAAAAAAAACAGCAAAAGCACAAATAAGCCCAGCAGTTCCACTTCACACATGAGATAAGAGTCAAATCCTCAGATCTTATTTTACATCCTGAAACACTGTGGTCCAATGACGCGTCACTGAAAACTGGAAATAGAATGGCCTGTTGTGGTGTTGACCTTTAGGCTTCTGCTGCAGTCGTATTAAACACACACACTGACACTGTTGTTAACCCTGAGTACACACTTGGTCACCATGGAAACACTGACTCAGTTAGTTCAGTGGTTCCTCGGGTGAAAAGTCCATATTCCATTAAAGTAATGATGGGATTTGGAATTACAACATAAGGCTGCGTGTATGCTTTGGTGACAAACACTGAATGGTGCTTCAGTGTTTGTCATGGCCCAGCCCTGGGGCTGACTCAGGTTTATGGACCTGGACTGTGAACGCATCAGCCCACCTCATTATAAACAGGTCTGAAAGAAACGCACGAGCCACACGTGGAACAGACAAACTGGCTTCAGAGTCTGGTTTCTGGGCATGGAAATATGTGATGCAGTTTGGGACTGCGCTCAGTCCACAGTTCACAACACATCCTCTTCTGAACGTCTCAACAGATACAGATCTACTACACTAAATTAAAACTATCAAAAATCTACTCTGATGTTGAAGATAGCTGCGAGCGTTGCAGTTTCAACCAAGCTAACGTTATACACAAGTTTTGGAGTCGCCCAAAGTGCTTTCTGGTCATATGTCTGTAATACTCTTAACCATGCATTCAATACTGAGGTGAAGCCGTCTGCAGAACTGTCCATTTTTGGTGTATTATTAATGGGCTCTTATTGACCACAGACAAGATGATAGTTCGAGAGTGGAAATCTCCTGACCCACCAAAAGTGTCTGTTTGGCTTAAGGATCTGATGTTTTTCCTAAAATGAGAAAAAATAAAGTATTTCACCAGAGGATCGATTGGAAAGGTCCTTAAGTTGTGGGACCCTTTCATTTTGTATTTTGAACGGCTCAACACCCTCCCAAAGCATCATATACCCTGCAAACTAGAAACAACACATGAAAGTGTCCCATATTTATTTACCCACATCAATATTTACATTACTGTGCCCCCCCTTTTTTTTTTTTTTTTTGGGGGGGGGTGTCTTTTTTTTTGTTATTTATTTTTGGCTCATGTTTAATGGCAGTTTGTATGTGTGAGGGGAGGGGATTCGGTTAAACTAAGAAAAACAATTCAAGACATTGTCTCTAAAATGCATCATATATTGTTTTTCCTTTCTTGAATAATATAAAAAAAAAAAAGAGTCTGGTTTCAAACAGCTCTATATGGAAAGGAGCATGAGATAACTTTTGTTGTGACTTGGCACTACATAAATAAAATTTGAGTGATTGAGAAATGAAAGGTTACTTTGATTCTTTCCTTTCCTTCCTTCTTTCTACTTCAACTGTCTCTTATGTCATGAGTTGAATAACCTCAGTGGCAACAGTCGCATTTAACAAGAAATGTAACACATATTCAACAACTAACACAAAACAAAACAAAAACACATTATTGGCTTCTTAGCATAAAGGTCATATTTTTTTTCAGGTCATAGCCAAAGATGCAAAAATACTCAGCAGTGTTAGTTACACAGATATCACAATTTGGCCAAAAATACATCTCAGGCAATTATGCTATGAGGCTGATGACATGCTACTGCTAATGTACAAAAACAAACATAACCTTTTCAAAACACTTCTGTCTCAAAGTTGTATATGGGATTTTTATTTTCTGGCATCTTTCTTAAGGCACAGACACACCGACCCAACTGCCAAACGTCTCCAGGAAAGGTAGTCCGACTGATCGGTTGGCTCTTGTCTCCCCAACACGCTCATAAAAGTGTGAAGAACACACCAAATCGACTACCGACTGGAGCGTACGTTCTGCTCTTAAATGATGGACTATGTGTGCAGACCAAACCCAGAGCTGCTGTGGTCAGTCACTGTTGTCAGAGTGTTGAGTACCAGAAGGGCTGTTGTTGGACCGGTTGAACGGATGCTTAGTAAGAAGAAGATCCTGGTGTTGTCAGCTCTAGGGCTTCTACTGGTGGAAG
>JAPQRP010049951.1:0-33665 GCA_037367295.1 Apogon hyalosoma
TATATATATAAAATTCCATTTTAATTGAATGTTAAGGCAACGTAAACATGGGAAAAACAAGTCTGACAAGACGTACCTATAGCCACTTTTACACAGTGATCCCACCTTCTTGTCACCACTGACTGATTTCCACAGCCAAGCCAAAGGAGTAACAGAGTTGAGACAGGCTGGACTTTTACACAGTGGACCTGTGTTCTGGAATCAAAGGGGCACCTTGCAGCATATATAGGCTGATGTAGAACTTGCAGGTCGGAAATGCCTCGAGCATGGCGGTGTTGCTAACATCTGCAGTCGGGCCGTCTTTCACCGTTCCATAAATGTTAGCATAGATAGAGTCCTCCGCCCGAAGTGACAGCAGCTGGCGGATCTCCAGTTCGACGTGTCTCTGATCGCGTTAATATGTTTGTTTACTGTACACGGCCCACGCTCATTTTTAAATCCAACCAGCGCGGGAGTCGCACACGCATTACGTCATCAAAACGTCACACCTTGGTAGCGGACAGAGAGGTGTTCCTTTTACATTAAAAAAGACAAAAGTCTTCCTTTTACATAGCGTTTCGGAACCATGCTTCCACCTTTACCACAGCTCTGTTACAACCCCCAGAGCCATTACAAAGCCGCGATAAAAGAGGAACCAACTGATCCCAACATTTCGTTTACACAGACGTCCTTCCGGAACAAAGGCAAAAATATTCCCGTAACAGAAGTGCTGTGTAAAAGGGGCTCATGACTTTCCATGAAAAAGTCCAAGCAGCTATTGTAGAGCCCCAAAGAGATCAAGAATTTAGCCTCAGAACATCACAAAATTCAATTAATGTCTGTTTCAAATGCTGAAGTCAATAGAATTGTTGAATGAACCTGCACCATTTATGACCAGGTATAAATTCTCTGTCTATGATCAGTTTTGTGTCACTTTAGGACCAAGCGGTTTTATTTTATTCAAAAAAATTTTTTTTACACTTTTTATTATGTTTCTTGTTTTGTCGTTGCCATCACTTTCATCATTTTTGTCTTGTGGCAATATTTTTTTTTTATTTATAACATTTCTGTATTACTTCATCTTTTCCATTTCCTATGTCTTTTACATCTCTTACATTTTTCATTTTTTAATTATTATTTTCATCTTGTTTTTGAGGTTGTTCCATTACATCTTTAGGACTTCATGCTTTTCACATGGTTTTGGACATTATGACATTTGGCAACCCAGTAAAAACAGCTCCCCAATCCATTTTGGGTCTCAACCCTAAGTTTGGGAAAGGCAGTAACAGAGCGTCGATGAAATAGTGTCAGGGAAATAAATATTCCACTTCCTAATGGTATGATTTATTTTCTATTAAAATTAAATAAATTAATGAATAATTTCTCATTGAAGCTACTTATGGGAGAAAGGTAAGGGACATCTACTGACAGAGCGGTTAACGTGGTACCTTTCAACATCATGGGTTTAGCGTTTACCGTTATAGGTTTTGACCTGTTCATCTTCCTCCTCAGCTGTTAAAAGGTTGGCTGGTGTTTACATGGGTGTGATGTCTCCATCTCCTCAGCCTCACACTATGCCCATCACCTCACACAACATGCTTTCATTATAATTGCATTGTTCCATTAGTATTAATACTGTGTGTGTGTGTGTGTGTGTGTGTGTGTGTAGCAACCCTTCCATTCATCAAAAATGGATACAGCTGCATCTCTGCCTCTAGCTATCCTGTGTTGTTGTTTTTCCCCTTCACTGCCTCTTAGTTTGCCAATTCCCTGCATCTCCACCATTTTCTGGACTCATTTTTTTGTGTGTAGGTGCATGAACAACACACTTTTACATTAGCAGATGCATTTTTCTGGTCTAGTTGCTGTCACTGCCAGCATCACCATCTTCACCACACCTGGCTTTTATTATGCAAAAATAATAGCACTTAGCATTTCCATTATGTGAGCTGAAATCCAGTAACTGTCACAATAACTCATTCATTCTTTAAAGGTGATAACATCAGGTATGAATACAGCAATATGCTGCTTTCATCTTATTGATTAATGGTAAATAGATAGTGTATGTCTTTATCTCATCTGATTTTGAGTTGTGAAGTTCCTCAAATGTACACTTTGAATAAATCCAAGGGAAAGCAAATCTAAATACCCTCAAATTGTGGAGAGCTTTGTCACCAACAATTGTATTTCCGCCCTTCATTGTTTTTAAGCCACAACTTTTTTCTTTAACTATTTTTTCATTTTTAATTTGGATTGTCATCCCCTGCAGGTCCATGGGTATTTCAACATATGAGTGCTTATCCAACTCCATAGTCTTGCATCTGTTAGTTTATATTTCTTTGATCAGAAGTGTAGGCCTAATTTCACAACGGCTCAGGTTTTTGACATGTTTACAGCAAAGTGTCATCAGCTTCTCCTGTGTCTGTCACTCTTGTGCTTGGCGAGGAACATGTAACCACATGTGTGCGTGCACTGTCCAGTGTTGTTAAAGCAACAGCAGGGGAAAAGGTGTGACATAAAGTGTGATTCTGGTGCTTAAAGTGAAAAAATCACACATCATACCGCGGTAACACCTATCAATCATATATCTGAACCTCGTGTTTCAGGGGTCACATCACTGGTTTCTATTGAAGTGAATGCAGATTACAAATACACAAAACATGTGGGTGCTATACGTTGCCACGATAAAATCCCCTGCAGACAGAGCTGTTTGCATGAAGTGGTCTAGTATTTTGAGGTTTTTTAGGAGAACTACATCACAGTAAGTGTCTGGAAGTAATGATGTTGTGCTCTCCGTGAAGCCAACATTTTTCACATTGGATAATGATGACGACTCAAATTTTCTTGTCAAAGCCATAGATTATCCAAGCAACTGATATAAAAAATATTCCAAGACACTGTAGGGAACAGAAAACCCTAATTCCAGGAAGTGTTACAGTTCTCAGACACACAAAATAAAATGGATCCACGTGATCTTCATCATTACCCTCAGCAGATATGTTCTCTTGCCTATGAGCTAACACTTCCTGACTGGTTTCACACCCTTTTTCAAAGGGGTTAACACAGATCTCAGAAATTTCTTTCTCATTTATGAATCGCTAATGCTCTTGAAACTTGTCAATCAACAATCAGTTTTCATCTATTTATAAAATATGCTACCAATGTAATGCAAAATGCAAAGGAACATATGGCAAAAAAAACCCAAAACAGCTAGGATAGGTCAAAAACAGAATGGGAAACGTGTTGCAGTACAACAGTAACCAAAAAAAAAATTGGTTTCTGGTCAGCCAATACTCTTCATCCTACTCTCATCAGAACAACTTTTTCACACTTCCATCAGATTCCAAGGACCTCTTTACTGGAACAGTTTAATAAGTCATACTACTATACTGCACCAGCTTAAATTCATTTCAATGACCGAATCACAGCCTTTTCATCAAGTCAGTTAAGCAAAGTAACATCATAATAGCTTGCGCCATTAATATTATTTACTAGTCATACTCAGACATGGTTTCACACCTTTTTTTAAATGTGTTTTTGTTTTTTGAAGTTACTTGCTTTGCTTCGGCCATTAAGCTCTGCTTTTATTCTACTTTTTTCTACAGATTTCATGTGTTTAACAGTATACACACACACACACACACACACACACACACACACACACACACATATACACACACATTTCTTGTTCTTCTTGTTCTTTCTCTTCTTATTTGCATTAAAAATAAAACCTAAAACTTAGCTGTACCACAACAGATGTCTGAATTTTTCTAGTCTAAGTGTTTACTGTAGATCTTATTGTACACGTCAGCTCTCTATGTACAGAAAGCTCTCGGGCATGGTAAAAAAAAAAAAAAAGAACTTGTAAAAAGAATTGAAAAGATGCTGTAATATTCTTGTTTGTCTATTTGGTATCAGCAGATGCCACAGGCATAAAATACAAGTTGGGGTTGAACTAGTTTATACAGACTATTTTTGCATACTGTGTAAGGACCGGTTGAAAGAATATGTTAATTAAACCAAAAGTTATGCTGGAAGTATCTGATTTTGTCATATTGCCCAGGGCATTTGTGAGTGAGAAAGTTCTTAGTGTAAGAAAGAAAACTTAAGAAAACTGTAGCCTTAAAGTTCTGAATGAATAAACAGGCATAGTCAATAAGCTCATGGTCATAATAGAACATTAGTCATTTTTTTTAAGCTAAAATTATTTATCATTCATTCTTTTATTCTTCTTTTATTAATCACCATAAAACAATGTTTGCTTCAACAGGCCATAATAAAGATATTTGTTTTTTTCATTAATTTTGTTTTGTTTTTGGCAAAAAAAAAATAAATAAAATCCAGTCAGGCACCACACCCCAGACCCCCCTCAGACCCAAGCATAACATTTACAGTTTATGTAGACCACAGGGAAATGTTTTAAAATGCATCATTCTTTTTTTTTTTTTAAAGCAAGACATCACGCCTTTAAAATATATTTTCAAAATATAAACATGGCTTGCACCTTTCTCATCAATCTTGCACAAACTCATAAAATCTACTGTAAGCAGAATATTGATCCATGCCTGCACAGTGTTGTATTCTTACAGTCTGCATGATATTCAGTTGCAGGAGGGGCCCAGAATAATATTATTTTCACGGGGCCCCAAATCCCTGGCGGCACTCCTGCATATTGTAGAAGTCTGGTTTCTGATTGTTTTCAGGGTGATGCTGTAATGATGGACGGTGCCTTTAAAAGTTTCTCCCCTTCGTTACCATGGAAACAGCGCAACGCACACATGGGCAGCATGCTAAACTTCGTTAGCATAACAGGAAGAGAAGACTAATAAAAGTTAGAAATAGTTTTAAAAGCCACTGGAGACTGCAAAAACTCATGGATCTAAGGAGCAGCTGTGAGGAGCTGCTTTCGCCCAGTCTGTATGTGGAGCTTTTCTCTTCATGTGCGTGTGTGAACCCCAGAAAAAAAAAAAAATCAGTCACAGCGATCAATGTTAATAACTTTGTCCTGTGTTTGTGTGTGAACAGAGGGGTGTCCGCCGGGGGAAGCAGGCGTGATTGGACCGACTGTTTTTTTGAAACGCAGAAGATACGCCGGGAGAACGCAGAACTTAGCGCAAAATTCGAGGAGCGCAAACAGGTAGCCTACTGAACAGGCGAATTTAGTTTCCTTCAGTGACGTGGGATCAAAGTAGGAATACAACCGAGTAGTCTGTGTAGTATTATAGAGTAAACTTCAGAATTATAAATGTTGCTTAACGCACAAAGACCCAGCTCTAAATTTATGGTAGTTCCCAAATTAATTTTTCTTTATATTTAGCAATTTTTTAAAGTGATTTATCACCATTTGTGATAATATTATCCTGTGTTTTGCATTTTTCAGTGTAAATTACGTATTTTCCTAAACTTGATTCTCGGATCATGTAGATGTTCATAAAAACTCAGATTAAATTCAAAGGTTATTACATCAAAATAGTGGAAAAACTGAACAAAAAGTGACTTTTTCAACAAAATGTATTATTAACTGAATGTAAAAACTAGAGCGTCCGTCCACCGTCATTGATCCAACTCTATGGGTTTTTCTGGAGAACCAGTGATGTAGAAGATGACGGTTTTTCCACGTTCACTACGGAGCCTCTGAATGTCCAAATGGGTCAGATCTGATGACCATGAAAAGACGAAAAAACTGCATTTTACACCAATTATTTACATGTATTGATAGAATTGGTGGTCCAATAAGTCTTAATCAGTTTAGATCAGTAGATGGTTCTGGTTGCCGGTGGCTGTTTGGGTCTTTATGTGTTAAGTAAAAATACTATTAAATGAAAATACAATCATCATCTTATAATAGCCAGTACTTTTTATATTAAACGGATCATTTCTTTTGGATCCTGTTTTTATCATTGATAAGTTGATCCTGTGTGTTAGATAAGTTTTTCACCTACAAACGCAAAATAAATGTCACTGTTCTTTTTTAAATAGGTCTACATACTGTTGTCTAAGAAGTTGGATTCAAGTATTTTTACCTTTTCTTGTGAAATGATAATGTGATTTATTTTTGATAGATAAAGTGTAACTGGGACCCAATATGTAATCATTGCACCTAGAAGGTGATCACTAATGTGTATAAATAGGAATAAAAACAGGGATGTGTCTGGAAACAAAATTATTCCAAGTTTATGGGCAACAGTGTATAATGACATATAAAGTAGCAAAAACAAAAAACAAAAAAAACTGTAAAACTCACAACTACAGTCTCCTAATGTACCCTAATACTAAATGTTGTGTGTCTTCTTTCTTGTCACTCACTGCCTTCCTGTTAATGCACTCCAACTCTTCATAAATGATAACAGCTGGATATGTTTTGATGCAGGTGTTGGAGAGGGTGCACCAGCGCAGAGATGAAGTGCTGAAAGAATCCGCTAAGATAAGGGAATTTTACTTAAGCTATGATGAGTTTCTCCAGGTAATGTCTGAGGAGACTGAATGACTGATTTCAGCAGCTGAAGTCCACAGTGTACTAAAATTTCTCCCCGTATGTAGGGTAAAAATGTTGGCCAAACAGTTGAGACAGCAGAGAAAGAAACAAAAGAGGTGCTTCTAAAGGAGGCAGAGATACAGAAACTACGGGAGGAATATAATCAGCTAAAGGACAGGAAATGTGAGCTTCTGCTTCAAGAAGAGAAGAGCTCCGTGTATCAGGATTTCATGGAGCGCTCACTCAAATTCACTAAGGTACTGTAAGGATTATTATATCAAAGGGCGTGTGTGACTAAACTACATTTGTCTTTGCTATTTATCCTGGGCTTTTACTCAACCATCTGTCATTTTAGTCTTTTTTGCAGGGCACAGGGTCAGCTAATATCAAAAGATGCAAAGGATTAGCCTCATCTTTACTAGCTGCTACTGTTACAAATTATACATTTATTTCTAGCTTTAAAAACATAGCACGCCTATTGCAATTCATCTTTTTCATATTCCTATAGGTCCATAACTCATTCTACTCATTCTCTGTCTCATGTGTGTTATAGTTTGAAGGCCTGCAGGAACTAACAGGTCATTTAGAGAGTCTTCTCCTCATCAAAGATCAGCTGTCTCAAAGGGAGAATGATGCACAGGAACAGCTTGACCAGCAGAAAAAAGCCCTGCTGATGGTGGAGGACCAGCATCGCTTGATGATACTGCATAAGAACAACCAGCTGTCCCAGCTCCAGACCGAGCTGGAAAAGACTCGTTCTGAAGCTCTCATATGGGTACCAGACATAAACATGGATCAAAGTCTGTTCACATTGCTGTAGGAATGAACTACATTCTTGTGTATGAAATTCAGTGGTCCCTGTCTTCATACAGGAACGGAAATGGAACCACTTCCAGGACACTGCTGCAAAGAAAACACTCCTGCTGGGGAAGATTAAGATGGCGACCCTCAACCTTTATGAGGTGACAGGAGGCGATATAGAGGGAGAGGAGGGTGTGGATGTGAATGCCACAGAGACTCAGCTGCAAAAGGTAGTATGTCCTGTGACCAAGAGGCTAATTAACAGCCAGACAAGAGAAATTATTCTGAACACTGTCTACTGCCTCGTTTCAGGTCAGGATATTCATCCAGGACAATGATGCCATAGTAAAACAACATCTGTCTGCCTCACAACAAAGCGATGAAGGACAGAAGAGAGATAAGGCCAAAAAGCACAGTGCAACTCATAACAAACAATAAAAAACATAAAAACACTAAGAAATTATAGAACTAATAATTTATGTCGTTAGATCGTCAAGTGTTCTTATGTAATAGAACTGAAAGTCTCTGAGACTGAACTTCAAAAACAGTTCAGTCTGTAAAACTTGCAACTTTTGTTGTATGGTGGGTATAATATGTTGCCCTGATGTAATTGGGATTAAAATGAACACCTTCTTTCAGCCTGTAAAAGATCAACAGAACGTCCAAAAGCCACAGTAATTGTAGTTAAAATAAAAAATATATATCTTTTGTGTTACCCCAAATGCAGTGCTTGTCCTCCCAGTGAACATCTACCAGTGTTTTTTTCATTAATTTTACATGTATTAAATTCTTATTTCAAATTTGACAGTTTGATAAAAATGGTTCTTATTTTATGTATCAGTGCCTTAATCCCCAGCTCCCGTCTTACCATGACAAAATCTCATGGTAAGACACCGAACCCAAAATCCTCCCCAACACTTAAGTCAGCTTTGGATCAAAGAACCTGCCAAATGGAAATGAAGATGTGACTCTAAGCCAAAGGACCTTTAATGCCACACTGTGGCCATTTCTGAAAACTACAGCTAGTGTATCAAAACTGAAACCATTTGATTTTAAGTAGAGATGGGAAAAAGGGACATCAACACCACTTCACTGTTCTATAGAATAGATTTTAGAACTCTATGAATTCTAGCCCAGGTATGCACACCATTTTTCAAAAAGATGTCCCTTCATTTGGTGTTTTGATGATGGAGGTGGAGAGCACTGTCTCATATCGGTTAAAAAAACTTCTAACAGTGTTGGGTTGAGATCTGGTGACTGTGAAGGTCATAGCATATGATTCATAGCACTTTCATTCTCATGAGCACCCTCAGTGAGCTTTTGTGGCAATATTGGAACAGACCACTTCCATCATGGATTTCCTTTATTCTGTCTATAAGTCTCTCTTTCCTATTTTCAGTCATTAATCTGCTAACACCAAGCTGACTTCACAAATCCTGTTAATGTCTACAATTTTAAAAAAAAAGTTAATTGTTGTTCACTACTTAATTTCTATATTGTCTTCATCAAAAATGTCCAAAATTTGTTTTAAAAAAAAATCACAGAGGTGGCAGGTTAAGACATTTTCTTTATTAAATTCAAGTATTTAACTCCCCTACCTTTCTGAAAACACCTCTGTCTATCATCATCAAAATCATCAAGGAGTAGATTGTGTACTACAGGAAAACACCTGCAAGTAGTAGATGCAGAAGTTTTGTGTCCTCTCAGACTACTAGAATTATAACATGCTGAGAGGTAATTATAGAATTGTTGTTCAACGACACTAAGAAACAAGCACTACAGCTTTAATCTGGAAAATGACACAAACAAAAATCACAATAATTATACAATATAAGAAGAATATCTTTAGTAAGTACTTAGTGGAAAAATATGCAAAAACTAAGTGTGTACCAGTGTCAGTACTGTAAAACAAACATATTAATACTTGGTCCTCTTGCCTTTGCCCTTTTTGGCCTTCTTGTTTTTGCCCTTGTTTTTCATGGCTTTACGAACACTGTAACCTCTCCACCATGATTGGGCCAAAATAGCTGCCTTAGTCTTCAGGTCCAGCTCTATCATCTCCTCCCTCCTCTTTTCTTCTGCTAGCTGACGCCTCTCCTGTACTTTGTTGTACTCAACCTCTAGGACATTGTAGAATTTCTCCAGATTCCTCAACTCCTCCTGATTCCCATCCAGTTCTATTTGACTTCTCTCTAGATTCCCCTGAAACAGATGGTTAGAGCTGTTAAAGAGACAGTTTCAGGGATAAAAGTGCATTGGAAAGAAAATGCAATATCATCTATGGGACATACTTTAATAATGGCTGTCCATGTGTAAAAGACAAATTTCCCCAGACAATCAATACATCTTGTCTAATCTAAACTAATTTCAAGAAACTGCAAGAATTAATGCACATGTTAAAAATCCTCAATAGAAGTTCAACCAACTAGTATCCAGGTTATCTATGTTTTCCAATAGTTATAACAACTTTTTACAGACGCATTTATCTAAGTTCATACCTGAATTTCTTCGATTTCGTCATCAAATTTTCGGAGGAAGTCTTCAATTTCCATCTTAACCATTTCAGTTTTCTACAACATGCCATGGACATATGTTAAAGTAAATATTGTATATGAAACATAATAGGATTGTGTCGTAAACATACCTCTTGGTTTACTCTCTCTGTCTTCCTGTTTTTCAGGAACAAATTGTTGAGCTGGATATTGAACTGATTAATTTCCTGTTGTTTGCTGTCTTGCTTCTTTTTTGCTGTTTTGATGTATGGCTTGCACTGTTTGTCTGCAAGAAGTACCACATCAACTTCAGGGGTGTATGTGTCGTTCAAGGACCTCTCCAAATTTTGGATTTCATTTTCAAGTTCAGAAATCTGAGATGCAGCGAGAAAAGAGATATGTGATGTCAGTAGAAGGCAGCTTAAAGTAAGAAATTCTTTGTGCGCGTTGTATATTGTACATGCAGAAATGTCTAATTTGGTGCTTCACCTGTGCATCAGTTTCCTTGATGGCTGTGGCTATTTCAGTTATAGCCTCTTCCACTGATTCTATCTCCACTTTTTCTAAGATATATGATGAAGTTGGCTGCGAATAGAAAGTCTGTTGTTCTTTCTCTAGACTAGTCAGCAGCTTTTTCATAATTTTCTTGTGAAACTTCTTAAGCCCTCCAATTAGCAAGTACTCACTCTCCCCGACTCCCATACCTAGCCCTGCTTTCAGACTAGAAATGGCTTCAGGTTTACCTCTGAGAAACCTGAGCAGATTCCTAAAAGAGTTTTTGACCGCCTTCTCAAGCTGAGCCATTTTTCTCTCTCCCACTTCCTCAACTTCTCCATCTTGCTCCCCATGTGACGTTAACTTAACACTATCTAGTGTCTCCAGTTTTCCACAGAGTATTTGATGCTCTTGAAGAGTTCTACTCATATCCTTGTCCAGAACAAGCATACTGTCTTTCTCGAGGACAGCCACCAAAGTCACTGCAATCTCAATGTGACTGATGCAGTTTTCCAGTATGTTGGAGATGCGCTCTGCCTCAACAGAGAGCTGCTTCTGCCTTGACAGTACACGAACATCCTCAAGTTGTGTCTTTGCCTTTTGCCGAGGACTGATGTATAGAAGAGTGTTGTCCTCTGTCGGCTTTCTTGTCACCTCTGCAGACATACTGTTATTTGGATATAAGAAGTAAACATTTTAAAATATTTATCATCATCGTCATCATCATCGTCTGTCCTATATTACCAAACAGTGCAATCAACAGCTGAATTCAGGTCTCTTATTGGAGAAAAGGTAGAAATGCAATAATATTAAAATACAAAATGTCAGCATTCAAGTTAAGTAAAAACAATACATTAAAAATTATTGTTATTGAAATTGTTGATGCATTAATATGTACATCTTTAGTGTTGTAGCTAGTAAAAATGGAACTCATTTTAATGACTGTATACTGTTCAGAAGATAATCTACAAAATAAAATACAATTCATTTGTTAAGTTTCATTTATTTTAAGGTAAATTTATTTTCAGTGTTACATAATATTTCAATGACAAATAATATTTTATTGAGTCTACATAGTGGCTTAACCTCGTTATGGTCTCTTACGTTCATTTTCTTTAGTTTGCTGCTGTATTAAGGGTAAATTTATTGTCTGTATAATGTCAGTGTATTAGTACATTAGCTCGCTTCAGTTTGTTTAACGGATAAACTAGTACCAAAGTAAGAGCGTTAGTTAGCTAAACTTTGTCAGTATATCTAAAAAAACATCAGTTAATGCGCAAAGACTAGTTAGATGACATTTAGTTATATTTAGAGTAAAAATATTACAACACATTCTCCTAATGCTAGCTTACATACCTCATAGACCCTCAGACAGTATTTTCGTTAAAAGCTTATGTGTGTATTTTTTCATGTTGCTAGGTTACCTTCAGTGTAAACGTCAGTGTTAAAATGGCACCTAGCGGATAGCCTTTTGTATAAATTATATATATTAATACCGTTTTCTCACATATGGAATAAATTAAATATTTTACTTACAAATAAAGAAATATTCTAGATACATTCGGTAGTCTTTGAATAAAGTTTCTGAAATCATCTAATTGCACAAATAGACTTTTATTTTGAAAGTACGGGTACCGTCACACAGCGTGCCGTGAATTGCTTTAGTGTCGTGAAAGTTTGTTGATCAACCTAAATTATACAGAGGTTTAACAAGTACCGCTTTTGCGCCAGGTGTTGTTGCTTTTCTTCAGCTGAAATTTAGTACTAAAATGTTAAGGTGAAAACTCGCTTAAATGTTCTTAGAACTGGTAGATTTTTTGTTATTTAGCAGCAGAAATGCAACGATGACGCCTTCATGGACACAGAGGGACAGTCTCTGCCTGTTAGCCTGAGTGACACTGAGACAGTTGATTCGGTGACAGATGTCATCTGCTCCAGGACAAAGACTTCAACCGAAACCAACAGGCCGTGTCTGCAACAAACGACTTAATAGCTGGTAGTTTTTGCATTTTAGATGGAACTGAGACATTTCTTTCACCTTGTTGTCTATGTCTAGTTAGCACAGCGTAGAAAGTACAGTGCTTCGTTAGCTGTGAGGTCTCAAAATGTCCTGTTATCCTGTGCTTTGTAGAGACAGAGCACTTATTTAACTAGTGCTTATCTTACATTGATAGAACCGAAAGGTAGCCACTTATCCCAGTGAACCGAGAATTGCAGTTGTTTCTCTGCAAGAATGGAGGCAGATGACGATGTGCCTCTCATCTTAACCTGGGACGAAGCTAACAGCGGTCTGCTCAACGAGGACACAGAGAGGGGAGACGAGAGTGAGTATAAACCCCATATCCTCAAAGTGCATCTGTCTGTGTGAGCTGAACCCACCACTGCTACAATGGCTTTTGATGATGACGCAATACTTCAGATCTAGCTAAAGCAACACGTACTCATTTGCTAGTTTATTTATTTATTTATACTACACTTAGACGGAGATAGACTTTATTTGTCATTCAAGCTTACATCGTACAGTCCTCATCAGAACGAGATTCAGTTGCCTTGACTTTGAATAGTGCAAAAAATAAAACAGCAGTCTTGTACATAAAAGAATTAAAGAACTGACAGATACCAACATATAAAAACACGACATAAGGATATAAATATATTTTTTAAAATTTATTGAAATGTGTTGAACATGTTTGCAATCTAATTCCACAGAATAGTACTTGATCACAGCATTGGTGCATATTTGTACATTTATCTAAAACTAATGCAGCCAGCACCTATGCATTGAACCCATCATTCAGAGATTTTCTACTTGAAACTACATTAGAAAGGTGTTCACGCACCAGAAAAACTTTTTCCACACAGTTATCCCTTCATAAGTGGTTAATTTTTAAGTTTCATCCCCATAATGGATCGATGTGACACAAAATTTAAAGCAATGTTTACAATTCTGTATAGCTGTTGAGAATTTTAATTTTGGTATATTTTGCAGTGGTATATTTATGATATAATTGGTAATCTCATCTACTTACCAAATGTGCACATGTGCAGTCTGACGTTGATTGTTTGCTGTTGTTGACTGTCAGCTGTATGCATGCTGCTTGTCCATGTCACACTGCTTTAATGCAGAAATGGGATGTCCACCTCTGAGATCACGTGTGCATGTGTGTGTATCCATGCATCCATAGTGCCTAGTAATCCTGCTCCCTTTGTATTCCTCACATATAACCTACAAAATGACCCGTTTGAGAAACTGCAGCATCAGCAGGCTGTGGACCCCTCAGCCCCTCCCTGGTGCTTATGGGCAGTGTGTGTGTTGTGTGTGAATGTCTGTAGCCTGTGTGTAAGTATATTTGTGTGTGAGCTTATTGGATCTTTTTTTTCTGGCTCTGGGGGTGAGCAGGAAGAGAAGAGGACTTTTTTTCTGAGGATATGTGGGTGGTGGTGGTGGATAAGAGGAAATGTCACACTGTTATTGCTGATTACTATTGTGGGGAGTTTTCTGGTGAGAGACTTTGAAGCTGGACTCTCTCTTTTTGAAGAGAGAAGGCTCTACTTACAGTATTTTCCATCAGTGACAACCAAAGGCTAGGATCAAAGCGTGGAGTTCATTCATTTGCTGCTGGGCAAACTCTTCAGATCATTACTGAAGTATATTTTTTTCCCTGGCTGGCACAGTTATGACTACTGAGTCTGTTTGTGTTTCTGTGAGCCTGAACCCACCATGTTATTGACTGGGAGCTCTAAACATGTTATTGTTCTCAAACAAATGGGGGGTTGGAAAGGCACACAGCAGACACAGGGTGCACTCCTGTCAGGATAACAGCCAAGCTGTCGCTGGACTGGAATTTGATCTTCATACTTCATCTCTGTCTGGGGTCAGTTTGGAGAGGAAACGTCTGTGACTGCATTTCAGTGAGTCGTATGGTGTCCTCTACTGCTGCAGACTTTTAGCCCTAAGGAGTCATGCCTGAAGAAGAAACATGTGAGCGCAGTGCAAGGGAGGAGGACTCACACTGACTCGCATATGACTAAAATATGCAGCAGCAAAAAGGCACTTGGAGGGATTACTGATTGTTCAAGAAAGAAATTGTGATTTATATGAGAGTGATAATCTGACAGAATTTGTAAATAGAAATTATCAGTTATTAAGTTTTTGGTTACATTTTTGTCATTTATATTTTTGAGTCTCTTGTGAAGACAGGAACTATCTATGTCACTTGGAAATAAGTATTTAGGTCTCCTCCTAGTGATCTTTACACTGTTGTTGGATATTCAAATGTCTCACCCATCTTTAAAGGGAGTCATTCTCTATTTTGTAGCACGTGATCAATTCCCTCTGTGACTCATCTGTCTCTTGTCTAAATTGTGCCATCCAGGAAGGAGGTGTAACAGGCAATGTGACATCAGTGCAAACACGGGACTTTCTTACTGAGTGGCGGTACTGGGTTTAAAGTTCACACTTTGCTGCTGAGCGAGAAGGAAGTTTCACTGTACAAGTGTGGCTGTTATCTTCCATACTTGTGTGTCTCTCATTTGTGTGAAGATATCTGTTAAAATTGCAGTCAAAAAAGTATCGACCCTCATAAGCTTTGTTGGTTGTTTTGTACGGTGCACTTTCTCCACCGTCTCCAAAGTCACTTTGGTCTCTCAGCTTGGCCTGGATTTTTCTTGATCTGAGAGGACTCTCATCCGAACTCTGTTTGTTACCGGCAACACCCGAATACGTCTAGGCTTTGCATCAGGCCTGAGTGGAATGTTTGACCATCTGTATCTCCAGATGTGTGTGGCTGCTGCAATGACACCAGCTGACTGTGAATGACGCACACACAAAGACTGGAGCTGTGGACTTTAGTGACATTAATAAATACAGCACACAGCTGTGGAACACAAACCTGAACTGATCAATGGAGGGCTTATACGGACAGGCTGACACAGCTGGCATCCATGAAGAACAGCCCCAAAATGAGGGTCCAATAGTGATCTCCTCTTATGCTTTACAATTAGAGCTAGACCACATCGGTACGGGTATATTCCTCTGTGTGTCCAGTACATACCAGTTCAAATACTGAGGCATGAAAATCAAAGGAAACACTTTACTTTTTAAAATATGGAATTATGGTTGTAGTGATATACTGGTTTCATAGAACTCCCTGATATGAAAATTGGTAACATACAGACATCTGGTTATCTACAGTAGTGGGAAAAAGCAACCAGGTGGACAAAGTCATATTCATGTCCTTTCAAATGGGAGATGTACCCATTTATTGATCTATTTTAGTTATACTTTTTTACACATATATCCATATGAAAAATTGTTTATCTTAAATGCTTTAAAAAAAAAAACTTAACATCAAAAAAAGCCCCATTCATTTAAGGATCACAGTAACTGATAATGATTATTCAATACAATATTTCTTTGAAACTGTGATGTAACATACCATGAAAATCTCATGCAACCCTAAATGGAACATAATTTATAAACACAATGTCACTTATATGTTCCAGATGGAGGAGGTAATTATGACATAGTGAACAACGCTGTAATCTCAACACCGGGGCCTCAAAACTACAGAACCCAAAATGTGTCATTACGGCAAAGCTGGGAGATGAACTACCAGGAGGCCGCCATCTACCTGCAGGTATTCACACACACACACACACACACACACACACACACACACACACACACACACACACACACACACACACACATTTCACTCTGACATTCGTCAGTTACTGTGTTCACAAGGTTACTAAAAATAGAGAAGAGAAAGTTCACATGATCCAGTAATATTTTTATGACACTACTGGCAGCATAAATATTGATGGTTTATCTTTGTACTTTGTCAAATGTCTGCATTTATATCATAACAGCTGTATGTAATAAATCTGTTAAAATATAAGGAACTGCAGCTAGAAAATGGAGCAGGATTGTACACACCTTCTCAGTAATGTATAGATAAACAGGTAACACTTTTTTTTGTAGTTGCTTGTTTGTAGCTGATTGTCACTTACCATATGTCATAAACAAATACTGATTTAAGGTGGATTGGCATCTTTTTGATTGCTACAAAGTGTTTGGTGTTATGACTTATGCCTTTTCCTCAGAAGTGTTAAGAAGTGGTTCATCACCTTTTCCTCTTCTGCCTCCATTTTAGAAGCAAAAAAAATCACAGCTAGTCGTCATGGCAGGAAAAGCACCGAGCTACTAAAATTAAATGAGTTTATGAGACTTCTCCCAGACTGCTTCATAATGATGGTGCTACCATGAATACATTTAGGGCTGAGCTGTTTATATCTCACTTTAATACACCAATGTAGGCAATTTAATATTTGGATAACATCACACCTACAGCTTGTGAGACTTCACATTCATTCCTGTTGATTTGAAATATTATCATGATAAAAGTGTTCATGTCAGTTGTTGTCAATAGTTATTATAAATATCAAATCGATATTTCATTTAAATTTAAAGACTGAATTTTCTTCCCAAGTGAGAGCTGAAGAACCCAGAGGGTTAGTTGTGGTTGAAAATGGTGATTTATTGTCAGAACATGACAGATTTTTTAGAAATCTAGTGGACGACCATTTAAAACAGTGATAATGGTGAATAAAATTTAGTAAAACTCTGAAGCATTTTCAAGTCTTTTAGATGAAACTGTAATCAAAATTTACCTTAAAAGCTAAATAAGTAATGAAACATTTAAATTCAGTTTGTCCCAATACTTTCATCTATATAGTATAATTAGATCAAACAACCACAATGCAAACACCCATATTTTTTTCATTACTTAATTTTGAGTCATACAATCAACAAATAAAATATAATTAGATTTTTTTCTTTGTTATTTAGAATCTGCCAAAGTGTCAAGTTAAACAGATTATTAATTACTAAGGTGTAAAATACTCTATATAAAGACAAAGAAAAAACATTGTCAGTTACAGATGCAAAAGAAAGTAAGTATTGGGCTAAAATGTGAACATTTTCAGAAATATAATTTAACACCTAATAGGCTTTAACGATTGATCAGTTTGAATTGGAGCAAATGAGTAGAAGTGTATTGATAAATGAAATAGTAAGTGCAAATATAAAATACTTCCAAAATGTAGCTGCTGCAGCAAAAACAAAGCTCACATAATAAATAAATGAAACAGTACAAGGTTCAAGGTGACTTTATTAATACACGTGGGTAGATTAGTTCTGCAGTTTGGAGAGGGTCTCAAACGTTATACACAACAAACATTAAAACCACAGGACACATACAGGGACAGATTAAAAACAGCACAGACAAATGACATGGACAGGTACTCCCAGCAGGTTGCTAATCATGGTTGAAACAGACTAGAAATAAATGGATAAAGAACAGACTAAAATAAATAAAAGTCATCAGATATCACTAAAAATGCCAATCTAAAACCTGTTAAAAGCATGATATAATGATATAATAGAAAGGACAATAAATAAGATACAGTAGATATTTGTGACACATACGGTCATATTGCACAACCCTAAACACAGTATTTAAAATGCTAACATCGTGTGGCTTGTGTTTAATTTTCTATACAGGAAGGAGAAAACAATGATAAGTTCTTCACTCACCCTCGAAACCCAAAGGCGCTGGCAGCGTACCTGTTCGCCCACAACCACCTGTTCTACATGATGGAGCTGCTGACGGGTCTCCTGCTCATGATGCTGTCTCTATGTGAAGCTCCAGCAGTGCCGTCACTGCGCCTAGATGTCTATGTGAGTCAACCTAAACATGTGCTTATACTCTGTTTCCTGTCTTGTAGATGTAAACTTCACTATGTGTGATGCTTTGTGCAGGTCCATGCCACTCTGGAGCTGCTGGCTTTGGTTATGGTGGCATTTGAACTGTGCATGAAGCTCCGTTGGTTAGGCTTCCACACCTTCATTCGACACAAGAGGACCATGGTGAAGGTAACTACTGGAGACCGCCACCACGTTGTCTTATCCTCTGAGGAAAAACCTGCTGTAATTTTAGATGTTCATCCTCTGTCACTTTATGTAATCTTTGTATTTTCTTGTCATTGTACAGACGTGTGTGTTGCTGCTACAGTTTGTGGAGGCCATAGTGGTGCTGATCCGTCAGACGTCACATGTACGAGTTACCAGAGCTCTCCGCCCTATTTTCTTGGTGGATTGTAGATATTGTGGTGCTGTACGCAGGTAAGTAATGACCCAAACAAATGTAACATACAGAGGTTAACACAGCGGTCTTGAAGTTTTCCTATATGTGCACCAGTCTCTCTTTTGATTGCCACATTCTGATTGCAAGTCCAGGAAACAAATGGAAAGCTGGATTGGCCAATATTCACATCTTCGATCTGCAGACCAAATATAAATATAGATGAACCAACATCGTTTCATGCTGTTATAGATGAGTGAAGCCACTTTTCTGAGCTTCTGTGTTGAGACATGAGGTAGAAGCAGTAGATTCACATTCAGGTCACAGCACTTAGAGCTGTTCATCATGTTTCAGTCTTCCTACCTGTGACTGCACCTGTGATTTGCTCAAATCCTGCGTTAGAGAATATGTTTTCTACAGCCTTGAAACACAAGGAAGGAGTAGATGCAGAAATCTCATGTCCTTTTAGACCATTTGAATTACACTATGAAAGGGAATTATGGATTTTTTGCTCAGTAATACTAAAGAAAACTGCAGTTTTAAGATAGATTCATTCCTCAATGTCAGAAATGTAACAGCTTAAAAATATCTACATATACATGCAGAAATGACACATCTTGGTGATTGAAGTTTCATTTCAGTGTACCCACATATTAACATTGATTTCCTCATTTTTTGTTTTAACATCTTTGATGCTGCCTGTTTAGGTTTGACACAGCACATAAAACTCTGTTTGGTGAATTATACAAAAATTGCAAAATAGTTGTAATTATACTCCATTACATTACTGATAGAATTTGTAATTAAATTTTAGTAACTGATCAAAGTGTTGGTGCTTGCGAAGTGGTTAGATCTCAATATATTCTTTTCCATAAAAAGTTTATTGGTAGAATATAAGAGTCCTATTAAGATGGGTGACCATGTGGTTGTACAAGAACACCTTTCAGTGGTGGAATTCAGCAGTATTTTCTGTGTGAAATCACAACAAGGTTCTAACATTACTGTGCAGTGTTGTTCATATTTTTATGACTTTTCAGCTTCATTGCCCAGTTTAAAACCTTTCTTAGAAAAGTAATCTCAAAGGAATCAAATGTTAATAAGCTATACCACAGTATTTTGAAATTATAAAAAAACAAAAGACACTGTTTGTCACTGATGCAATTTCTTTTATCCATTCAGAAACTTGCGTCAGATCTTCCAGTCCCTTCCACCTTTTATTGACATCCTCCTCTTACTGCTGTTCTTCATGGTTATATTTGCTATCCTGGGTAAGAATTATTATTTTAATCTACACTATAATAAATCTGCTGATTGTTTTCTTTCCTCTGTTGTGAACATTAATTGAGGAGGAAGCATCACTTCTTGTTTTCTTTGACTGGCCTCATATCTCTTTCAGGTTTCTGTCTTTTCTCTCCTAACACTGCTGACCCGGTATGTTGATTCTCTAGTCTGTCTGACTCTCCATTGTTTGAGTTATGTAAGTGTGGGGACATGTGTGGTACTCTGTAGTGGTTACATTTCCTGACTTAAACTTTATTCTC
The DNA here is from genome assembly GCA_037367295.1 of Apogon hyalosoma. Classification (NCBI taxonomy): domain Eukaryota; kingdom Metazoa; phylum Chordata; class Actinopteri; order Kurtiformes; family Apogonidae; genus Apogon; species Apogon hyalosoma. The sequence goes on from JAPQRP010049951.1 coordinate 19,931, forward strand.
TCACCACAGTACTTCAACACTCTGGAGAACAGCCTCGTCAGTCTGTTTGTTCTGCTGACCACAGCAAAGTAAGCACAGCAGTACACGCAGTACTTTTTTAGTTATCTTTACACAAATTGCATGCAAGTGGTACTTCCTCTGTTAGAACTCAGCATAAATGTTTTTCCATGCAGCATATTTGTTTAGGCTGTTTTTATTTGGGTTCTTGTTACTCATGGAAAGGCGTAGATTTGCATAATACCGTGGTACAGTACCAACATTTGATCTTTCAGAGAGCTAGAGACCTAGAGTTACATCCAGTAACTAGTATTTCCCACTGTTGAGTGTGCTGCACAGAACACATGCTAGAAGTTTGTCCCAATCAACATGTTTTGTACGTTGTCATGCCACCATCAAAACAGAGTGAAGGTATCAGGAGTGTTGTCACCACCCAGATTATTAGCAGTGATTAAAAAAACTAGTTACATGAAATGTTTTGAAGTTAAAATAATGTCACCTGATGTTACTGATAATGTAACCCTGGTTTCTGTCATCTGTGGGGTAGCTGTCTAGTTATCAGTAGGTGTAAATGTTTATGGTTGGATACATCACATTGTGACATGAATTTCAGTCTATAAATCCCATGAAAAATCACCAATAATGAATTTTTTTAGGTGCAGGAAACTGTAACACATTAGTAAAGCAGAGCAGGCTGATGAGGTAACAGGTGAATATCCAGGGTTTTAGGTTAAGTTCTAATGGTTAAATGTAATTTGTGAACCAGTATATACTGAGATACTGATGTTAAACCACTATTTTCATAAAAGCTGAAATGTTTGCTTAAGTTTATTTTGGAAAAAAGAACTTCAGCACTGTTTTTACAACAAGCTAGTTTCAGATGCTGTTCACTCAAATTAACCACAAAGATAAACATATGTTTATCTACGTCTTATTTGGGGTTGGTTGTTGTGTCAGTACTAATGTTGAGATCAAACCTACACGCTTGCATTCATGTGTCCCCTGGTCTCCTCTTTCTTGCAGTTTTCCTGATGTGATGATGCCAGCATATTCGAAGAACCGCTGGTCCTGTGTTTTCTTCATTGTTTACCTCTCCATAGAGCTCTACTTCATTATGAACCTGGTATGAGCCCAATTTGCATTATCACATTAAAGCAACATGAGGTTGATCATTTTATAGAATTATGATCAACATCACTACAGAGTTTGTATTTTTATTAAGTCTTTCAGTTTCAGCGTCGTTTTTTTGTTCAGTTCAAAATCAGTCTAAAACCAAAACTAGGCCTTGCTTCAGTTTCTATTGCACTCACACTTTGTTTTTGATGTGGTTTTCATTAACAAATCACCTTGTGTTTTTCTTCAATCCTTCAGCTCCTGGCAGTAGTGTTTGATACCTTCAATGATGTTGAGAAGATGAAGTTTAAATCTCTTTTACTTCACAAACGCTCAGCTATTGACCACGCATTTCAGCTGTTAGTAAGCCGGCAGGTATGTGTTATTCCAGTGCAGTGTAATGTATACTTTGTACAAATTATGCATTGTGGTATATATACAAGTCTAAAACCTAGTTAATTTAAAAAAAATGCATTTTTCTTACATTTTCCTGTGTGGCTGTTGTTTTCCTTCCAGAGGCCGATGGGGGTGTCGCTGAAGCAGTTCGATGGTCTGATGCGTTTTTACAGACCACGAATGTCTGCCAGAGACCGCTTCCTCACATATAAAGCTCTCAACACCTCAGGGGCTCCCATGCTCAGGTAAATGTCTAACACACACTAAATAAAATACTGGTTATTCTGAATGCTGCAGCCAGAGCATTCACATACAGTATCAATCAATCAATCTTTATTTATATAGCACTTTTCATACAGTGAAATGTAGCACAAAGGGCTTTACATATAAAATCAGCAGACCCCACCACCACCACACACGTACAAATAGAAATAAATAGATAAAAGAAACAAAAAGAAACAGGCTGAGCACGGGGGGACCATAAACCAGAGAGGAAGCGCTGTCACAGGGAGCCACCCACGCCAGGGGGCAGCCATTGCCCCTCAGCAACCCGGTGCTGCCAACATGGAGCCGCATCCTGACCGGTAATGGAGGGCCTAACCGCCACCACATTGCAGTGGCAGTGACCTCTACCCCACCGGGGACGAGCAGACCCCAAGGAGGTGCCACAGCTGCCAGAGCCCACAGCCGCCCCCCAATGTGGAGGGCCCCCGCTGATGAAACACACTGAGTACTGAGTAACAGTCTCAGGCCACCTTTAGCTTTGTTGTTTTTGCAGGTTTGAAATGAGCATACATATTTATTTCTCATTCTCTTTTCTTCACATACAAGAAAATATAGAAAATATGTAGAAGCTGTTTTTTCCCTGAAAAGTTTTTACTTCTGTACATACTCCCCATATATCCAGATTGGATCTTAATACAGAGACTGAGAAATGCATATATGTGGTTATACAATTTTTTTGTATAAATAAACTTGATTTCTTCACTCTGCATATTTCATTTTCCACAGTTTAGAAGACTTTTATAAGTTTTATGAAGTCACAGGCCTTAAATGGAAGGTAAAAAGCTTTTATACTTTTGTGTTGTGTATACATGTTCCACACTTTGGTGTTGTTCTTGAAAAGCATGTACTTTATTTGTGTGTTGTTTAGGCTCGGCGCAGTGGCGAATATTGGTTTGATGACCTTCCTCACACAACGTTCCTCATATTTAAAGGCATGTTCTCTTTCTGTCTCTTTAGTTTATTCAATTTGTAACCTATCACTTCTATATTGGTGTTGGTTTATATTCTTTATCTTGACAGGCATTAACCTGCTGGTGAAGTCCAAGGCCTTTCAATATGCCATGTGTAAGTCTGACAAATTCATTCTTCCCGGTTGCTCTCGCACATCTAAGTCTCTTTTCGTAAACCTTATAACTTATTTTTGTGGCTGCAGATGTAGTGGTGGCCATTAATGGTGTGTGGATCCTTGTGGAGACGTACACACTAAACAGTGAGTGTTTTCCTGCTTAACATATAAACATGAGACTGAAGGAAGGTGTTTGGCATCACAGATCTCTGTGTCCTCAGGTGGATTCTCCTGGTCCAGATTTGTCCCCTGGAGCTACATTGTCTTCCTTACAAGTGAGTTGGGTGCCATGTGTCTCATAGAAAACACTGGTCAACAATGATTTTGCTATTGGCAGAAACATACCTGATTTTTATCAGGTATGATCAGGCTGATTCCAAATCTGAGATTAGAATTCCTCCAGCACATCAGGATTTTGAGATATGCACATCGGTATGCAACCATTTAATTCTAGCAATTCTAAGTGATCATAATTCAGATGTTTTCAATGCCTGAAAGAAAAATTTGAAGTGGGGGGCATGGTTAAAATAAAATCATACAACTAGTATAGTAAACACAACATGTATAAAAATGCCACTCATCAAAAATCAGAATCAGTCAACCCTGATCTTATTTCTGTGCAATGAGATGGCCCCATCCAGGGGTGTTGGGATGTTCCATATGTTCAGGATACTCTTTAACACTATTTTGGTTGCAGTTACTGCACAGAACCCAGCCTCACAAAGACAGGGTCTATTCCTTCACAGTTCATGGGGACATTTGTGGTTGGGATGTAACGCTCATGTCTTATAAATGCAGAGATAGAATCTTGCATCAGGCAGGAGAATGAGGACCCATGAGGAATGAGGCTCAGTCTCTTCTAAAAACCCTGCTAATGTTTGAAACATGAAATATCTGAATCACCTGTGGGAATAAACCTGTATTTTAAGTACAACACCTGATATTTTCTATTAAATGTAGTTTTTACCCCTCATTGTAATCATTTTGTCGTCTATCTGTCCATTTGACAATGTAATCACATTATCTGAAGAATGCATTAAGATATTTGCACCAAATTTATACTGTGGATCTTGATATGGAGCTGAAGCCTATTGAAAAAAGGTCACCTTGACCTACTTTTCCAAGGCCAAATGGCGACATGTCTTTTCAGGAACGTAATCGCTATATTTGGCCAAGGGGTATTAAAAGTGTGTAGCATGTTATGTTTACTCATTTTACCTGGTTTGTGGTTGTAATCTTTGGTATTACGACTAAAACAGGTATGTGTCAAGAGAAACAGACAGATGTTATTCAAAAAAATCTGTTTTTTCAAAATTGAACATCTTTCATAGTGTGACTGTCAATAAAATTGAAATTAAAAAGCATTAGTCTGGATCCTTTTTGAACAATAAGTAAAGTTTAGAAAATCTGTGTTTTTATACAAGTTCACATAATTCAGAATGTTGATATGTCAGAGAAATTCTGATTTCATATTTGGAAAAATATGTGTGATTTAACAAGATTGTATGTTTCAACACTAGAAGCAGATGAAAGTTTTTTATTGTCTAGTAAAATATCAGTGTTCATATGGTGCAAAAGTGGTGCTTTCATGTATTTATTTTAATAAAACTCTACTTCTTTCTGTCTTTCCCCTTTCTTTCAGTTTATGGTGTAGAGGTGTTGTTGAAAATAACAGGTTTGGGGCCAGTGGCTTATTTCAGCTCTGGGTGGAATCTGTGAGTGGTAACTTAAACTGGGTTTTTGCATGCATTTTATCTAGTGTTCAGTATTGTTAAATATGTATTGGTGTGTTTCATGCAAAGACAACCAGTATCAGTTTTAACACCGGTCTTTACTGTGTTTGTGTCCAGGTTTGACTTCTCAGTGACAGTATTTGCCTTCCTTGGTCTGATCGCTCTTGCCTTCGACATGGAGCCGTTCTACTTCATCGTGGTGCTCAGACCACTTCAGCTGCTCCGGTGGGCTTTCATTTCATCTTTTAAGATTATTAACATGGCAATATTTAGTCTTACTCTCCTTCTTTATGCTTTATTCTGGCCCATTACTACTCACAGGTTGTTTAAAATAAAGCAGAGGTATCGCAATGTACTGGACACCATGTTTGAACTGTTTCCGCGAATGGCGAGTCTGGGGTTGACGTTAATAATCTTCTACTATTCCTTTGCCATTGTGGGGATGGAGTTCTTTGCTGGCGTGGTTTACCCCAACTGCTGCAAGTGAGTCATAATTTTATAATCTCTTGTAATCAAAATTGAACTCACATGTAGTGTTTTATTAATTATCATATTCTGAATTGGTTTTTTTTTCTTTTTTCAAAAGGCCTTTTTAACATTTGTCCACATTTCTCTATGATAAAATGAAAAGATGCACATATTCTCATAAGGATATTGTTTGGAATACATTGTCCTTGTTTTCTGCATCCTCTCCTTTATGCAGTAGAGGATACATTATACTTATGACTTTTTATTTATTTCCCCGCAGCACCAGCACTGTGGCAGACTCCTACAGACTGATCAACATCACCTATGGAAACAAAACAGTGCTGGAAGAAGGCTACTATTATCTCAATAACTTCAACAACATTCTCAGCAGCTTTGGTAATTCATGTTATGATTTTTAAAGATAAAACAGGAATTGTCTACTTTTCTTACATAGGGGAAAAAACGGAAAACAGCAATGCAATAATTGTTTTATCAATGCTTTCACTTCTCTGATTGTGTTAACCCAGTTATCTTACTTTGCCTTGATTTTCATTTCTTCACAAGATTTATTGTCAAGAAAAAAGTATACTACCTGGTTTTAAATACTTGTGCTGTTTTGGTTTTTGCTTCCTCTCATTATATATATATTTTTGTTTGTTGGTAATTAATCAAATTCATTCCTTTTTCTTCAGTGACTCTGTTTGAGCTGACTGTGGTCAACAACTGGTACATTACTATGGTACGTTCAAGTCCTTTATCTAAACTGTCTCTTATCAGTCTTCACTCTCCGGTCTCATCGTCAGTCATATGGTGTCGCTGTTGACCTGCTGCTGTTTTTACTCCCACAGGAAGGAGTGACCTCTATGACAAGTCACTGGAGCCGACTATACTTCATGACATTTTATATTGTTACCATGGTGAGACTCATGAAGTCACAAATATTTGTGATTTGCCAGTTGAAGTGTACTCTGCATTCTTGCTTTTATCTGTGTCGATGCGTATGACAGTTTTCATGCATGTGTGCATTGTTTTGTTCATGCTCTCCAGGTGGTGATGACCATCATTGTGGCGTTCATTCTGGATGCATTTGTGTTCCGCATGAACTACAGCCGCAAGAACCGGGAACCACTGGAGAACCCAGAGGGTGGGACTGAGTGTGTGTGTGGCTGAAGTGTGTGCACTAAAGCAGCTTTTACAGATGGAGCATTTTGGAAAATAAATCCCCCATATTGTGTTAGAATGTTTTATGTTTTCTTCCAGAGATAGTCAGATATCAAATCCTTAATTTATCTCAAAGTGCAGAAGCTCATATACTGAGCTGCCTGTCAGGTATGAATCGGTGGTAGATCTGTAAGTTGTCTTAGTGTCTCCGTGTGTATATTTTCTAGATGAGAACGGGATAGTATTTGAAGTCGAGGTGAGTCGTGATGAAGCTCTTGAGACTCTGGAGCTGTACAAACAGACCTGTCCAGGACAGTCATCGCTCAGTTCTTTACAGGGCGTCCTACAAGCTATGGACAGGAGTGGGGTAAGAAAACACCAGAGCACTAATTGTGTGTCCTCTGCTTCACATGTGAATGCCACTAATTGTTCCCTCTTTGCCTGGGTGTGTACAGCACTCATCACTGGTGTACCTAGGCCACAGGTCAAGGACAAAGAGTGATCTCAGCATGAAAATGTATGAGGAGGAAATACAGGTGAATAATTTATCTGTAATCTGACCGGTATGCCCTTTAGCCTGCCTGTCACACTGTCATGACTTTGTTTGTTTTAACAGGAATGGTATGCAGAGTATTCAAGAGAAAACTTGCCTCAGTCAGACCAAAGCCAGGACCAGGAGCTGGACAGTCCTGACCCTAATCCATCTCCCTTCCCTGAGCCTCAGCTCAACTCACAGACTGGACCTCATAGCATCAACTAATGCACAATTTACACAAACACACCTTTGCATTTTTTTAAGATGCTAAGACCTCATCACTCCATGTCTCTCTAAGTTCTCCCACTCTCACCAGTTACCCCAGAGAGGAACTAGTTTGTGGCCTTTCGGACTGGTGCAATGGGCACAAACGTTGGCTCCATGTTTGTTATCTGTCACTGAACAAAGAGAAGTACAGGTCTGTTGCTCAGCAAAGTGGAAACATTGTTCTCTTATGGCCTTTTTCAAAGACAGCTGCTGTAGAGCAGCATCTGATGGAGACTGTACCACTACAGTTATGTGTGTATACTGTAGGCCATTTGTGACCTCTTGTAAATCATGTAGTACTTAAACCTGATGCCTTAGTTTAACGGCTCATTGACCAGTATTAACACAGACAGTACTTCTACTTAACTGTCAAAAGACCAAAATCATAAATCCGTAATACTACTTTAAGCTCAACCCAGCAAAACAACCCAACTGTGTATCTCCTAACTAATGTCTCAAAATATTCTACTTTTATATAACTTCTTATTCTGTGATGTATGAGTTAATAAGGGATTTTAATAAACTGTCGAAACTGAAGTGCATGACTGTATTTTTGCAAAAGAAAATGCTGCTGCTAACTGACAAACCACTGACACTGTAATGATACAAAAAACACAGAACATAGACCACATAATATTGACTGGTTTACTGTGTGTTAAAAAAAAAAACAAAACACCCCAAACCAAAATAATTTATTTTTCCCAGAGCAGCATTGTATAAAGTAATTTTAACCTGCTTTCAGTTCATGATGTTTTAATGTACAAATGCTAAAGACAACTGATTTTTACAACCCCTTTTCCTGTTTGTAGGTTGAGGTAAGGCACACTGATTAGATTCAGCAGAAAACGCTAGTTTTTCATGATAATGCCTTGTTGGCACCTGGCGCTAAGGAGAAGTGTTCAGTTGATTCTTCTATAAACAGTTCACCCGTGTATGTGTAAAATAAGAGTGCATCCCTTATTTCAGGTTGGTCTCAGCATCAGTTCTACCCCAAGTGGATCTTTCCGAACTCGGCAAGAAGTGCAATAAGAAGGAAGATGCAGTAGAAGACGAGGAGGAAGCTCCCGTATGCTCTGCCCAGGTGGAAGCGGCTCAGTGGGACGATGATAAAGGACAGAACCAAAGACAAACCCAGAGATGCAGCAAGAACCCATGTCAACAAACCTGCCGGTTCAAGCTGAGGGACAAACACAAAAAGAAGCCTTATGTTAGTGTTTTCCAAAACACCCTTGTGTCACGTGCAACTGTCTACTAATGGTTAGTCATGATAATATACTGATCATTTGTGTGAGAGGAAGATACCTGCACTTCAGACTGTGTTTTTGCCATCTGCACCAAACATCCCAAACCCACACCAAAGAGCATGTCTGAAGGCGATACAGTCAAGGATACAACCACAGTTATGGTGATAATTAACTTTACTGACACTCCTGAAAATAAGGATACTGAAAATGATCCCTCCAAAGCAGGCAGAGATGGCCATGCGTGGGTAACCCTGCCTTGCCAAAGTAATGTCTGAAAAACAATCTGAAAAGAGAGATTCATAAAGATCATTTTGTAGTTTTTAGGCTGTCATGTGCTTGTATATGCTTTAAGGAAAAAGATGAAGCTACACAAATGATCACCTCCTATGCTGTTGCCCCAAGCCAACAGAGTCAGTCCCAGCACAGTGTTACTGAGACTCAACACCACACCGAGCATGTGCAGAAGACTGACCACTTCAGAGGCGGCTGCACTGATCAACACTGCACTGACCACGAAGCCTAGAAGAGCAAACAGCTGGAGAAGGAAAAGAAAAAATAATGTAACATAAAAATACCACTAGTAATAATCTGATAATGGTATGCAGAAGATACTTACTGGGTGGTAGGAGGGAGGCTTGTCATTGGTGGTGGTGCAGAAGACTATTGCAGACAGGAAAAGACCCAGAAGAAGAAACAGGAGCCACAGAGGAAACTGCCCCTGGATCATATAGTCTGCATCTAGACATCAGTCACAGAAAACACATGGACATTTAAGAACACAACTTACAACAGCTGCTTTCTGACAGTAGATCAACTGATTACTGCATCATATATTCAGCATTTTGTGACTATTGTGTCGCGGTTCTTTTAATAAACTACAATTTTGACTCTGATGATGCTGCTTCTCTGTCATCAGCAGTCATCATCACATGTGATAGGTTATTCATCACTAATAACCTGTCAAGACTGAAAACAGTCAGAAAAAAAGTATTTATACCCTGCAGTTCAATGTGAAATTAATGAAATATTACTGAATTGTACTCTGCCCACTTGATCTGATAGTCAGCTTTGGTATTGTTTTTTTTTTAACTTTTACTGCAAATGTTTATTTGTTCCAAATGTTGGTTATTGGTCTCTTATTACTACTAATCAGTATCATGTCAGCCCTAAAAGAAATAAACCATACAGTAGTGGAAAAAAGATTTTAGACACCCTGGATTTTACCCATGCCCTGGATACATTTCATTATCTTGCTGAAACATCCATATTTGACCTCAATGGAACAGAGCACGTGCAGAAGAGAGCATTTGGGTTAAAAATATCACAAATACATAGGGTGTCCAAAAATGTTTTTCCATCACTATGAAGGAGGAGGAAGATTTAACACCCATTTTGTGTCTGCAAAGTCACTTTCTGATGACACTTACATATTCCAGACTGGAAGGTGAGCACACACGCCATTGGGGCAGTGATGAGATGGAGGCAGTTCAGTGGGCGTCGCCAGTTCTTGTCTTCTTTGTCAGGGTCGACCACAGGAATACAGAGCAGTAGCAGGACCTCCAGAGGAGTCTGAGACAAAACCAAGATCAGAATTACTTTTCAGATATTTTCTTTTAATTCAGCTCCTTGTTTCTGTCTGTTGTTGCACACACCTTCACCACTTTAAGTATTCTCCAGCTCAGTGGTTTTCTCCTCCACTTCCTGCTGTCCACTGGGTTTAGAGAGCTGATGAAGATGTGACTTGTGGACTCAGAGTAAGGCAGAAGAGGTCTGTACTCTGACTCTAAAAACCACATGTGCATGTTAATAATCCTGCACGAAAAAACCCATGTGTACTTTAAATCAACTTATACTTTACAGAGGGTTATCCTACCATACTCCTGTTGGTTGGTCCTGCCAGTCAAATAGGGAATGTCATCATCAGATGACTCAGATGAGTCAAACTCTGCTGAAAAGACAGAAAACATTCACTGTGAACTGTGCTGCTCCTTTTTAAAAGTTATCTGTGTGTACATGTGTGTTTATCTAACCTTGGTAATGTGTGTCATTCTGGATACTGGAGTTCGTTGAATACTTCTGGCGGTTGTAGATGCAGGCACTGATGATTACAGTCAGTACATAGACCACATAGAGGCCCAGGTACCCTAGAAAAAGGAATCAAAGAAATGTGACACCCAAACTGCTTTGCAAAGATGGCACTGACAGATGTATTGGTTGTTAACCCTCAGACCTAAACCATCTACTAATCTAATGCGCTTAATAAGTGTTGAACTACTAAACCTGTCTATACACTGAAATAATTCGAGTAAAATGCTGTTTCTCAGCTTTTCATGGTCATCAGATATGACCCATTTGGACATTCAAAGGCTCCATAGTTACCGCGGAAACACCGTGATCTTCTGCAACATTGATTCACCAGTAAAACCCATGGAGTTTAACAAATAACAGTGGTTGTAGATGCTCGTTGATTATGTATTTTGTTGAAAAAGTCACATTTGCTTCATTTTTCTGTTTTCATGTAATAACCTTTGAATTTAGTCCAAGCTTTTATGAACACCCATATGATCAGTAAATTAAATATAAGAGAATAGCTAATTTTCACTGAGAAATGAAAAATGCAGAGGGAAATATTTTAATAAAGAGAAATGAATCACTTAGGAAAGGTTGAATGTAAAGAAAAATTCATCTGAAGTCGACACAAAAATAGTTCTAGGAATTTCAGGGTTAAACTGATATTCCAGGTTTATAGAATAATTACTTTCAATTTGGTGTTTAGAGATCATAATTCATGTATTAATTTACTCCTTTCAATGTTTATCGCTTTAGCTTAGATGTGATTGGGGTAATATTAGCCAGTTAATTGACTTTTTCCTGCTGCAAATTATCATTACTATTTCAGCCTTTACAAATCCATTATCAGTCAGCCTCTAATCAATGTAAATATATTTTTATTTACACTTATGTGAAAATACCTAAAACTGATGAGATTTTGAGCAATACATGTGTAAATGCACAGTAAATTCTCTATATATTTCCTAATTATGAGATTATGCAAAAAGCAACAAAAATAATAATGAAAATATTAGTAAATTAGTATGTGTATGTACCAAGTGTTTCTCCCAGTGAAATGGTTCCTCTGAAGAGAATGACAAATGTCCAAAACACTGCTGCCATGTAAAAGATGACATCACGCAGAAAGGGCCGAGACGCCACAGTAAAAGGCTTCACCAGTGCCACACTGCCCGCCACAACGGTGGTGACAAAAATACCAGCTCCTGTGGATGGAAGGAGACAGAAATTATGATTATAGTTTCAGAACATTCAGCATTTTCTTGAAAACAGTGGACCTCCAAAGGCTTTTGTAGTTCTGATTTTTTTGGTTTAGCTCTCTGATGGATGAAAATAGCTGCTGGTGAAATCAAAAGAATAAAAATAGATACATTTTGACCAAACAATTTCCTGAAATGTCATCCAGTCTTGCAACAAAATTTTGATTCTGTGTCATATTATACAATTCAGTAGTACAGTATTGATAAAGTGATTACGGCAAATAAATGACACATTTTGCTGAATGTAGTTTTAAACTAAAACAAGCCTGATTTTAACTGTACATTTTCCCAAAAAGAATCACTAACACTGTTTTAATGTGACAGGTGAGATGTAATAGAATAACTCTTGTATATCGTGTGGGACGGATAAAAAGGTTTAGTATTTTTATGATTATGTTGCTCGTGGATGCATGTGTCAGAGACTGTACCTACCAAATAAAGCACCAATAGCCAGACCAGCTGTGTGGGGATAGGAGAAAGCTGCCATGGCGCTGAAGATATCAGGAGCTCCATTACCGAGCGCCAAAAATGTCACGCCCTCAGCACAAACACCAGTCAAGGGCAATGTTGTTTAGTTACAACCATTTAAGAATATTGAGGAAAACCTAACTTGTTAAAAGAGAAGCAGCAATGGGAATCTGAAAAACTGACTGCTCTGATCTGATTCCAGATACATGTTAGAATATAATATAAATAAAGAGGGATTCAGAGTGGACAAGGTAAAGGATACAGCCACGTTGTGAGTGAGGTGCAGGCTGGTAGAGATGGCTGACAGATTGGGGCAGAAACTGCAGAGAAACAGAGAAAAATGACTGAATGAGTGTCCTCTTCAGGAAATGCAATGGTATCTCAGAGGTTTAACAGAATATACATATGATTTGGGACATCTTATACTAAAATAATAATAATTATTATTATTATCATCATCAACATTGTTATTAATAACAATAATAATAATTTCATGTACAAAGCTAATGTTGAGGGCATGTGAAAGTGGTTGTCTTACAAAAGTAGAAGAATTTTCCATTGAGGAAATCTTCCAACTTAAGTGAAACAATGACAAATAATGAAAAACTTTGTACAGTCACATGACCATTTTCATGTGACCACAAAGGCGGCACACAATGAGTGAGTGTGAGCTCGTGAAAGTGAAGTTTCACTTGCCAGAGCTGAACTAATAGGTGAAAATGACTGATTTATGGAAGCAGTTAAGGTCTGCTGAGATATACAAAGAGGAACCAAACAATCTGTCAAACACACACAGTGTGAGACTTACAATTTAGAGGCAGTGAGTCCTAGAATAATGAATAAAAAGAACAGCCATATAATCTGTGGAGAATCAGAAAATAGTAATGGTCAGATGACTTATTAACACACATTCACAAAACTTTGAATACAGTAATCTTATTGTTCTTGCAAAGTTAGCATTTACAAAACAGCTTTTTTTTTTTACTTTTTCCTTCTGCAAATTAACAGTGTTACTGCATCCACCCCCCTCAAAAAAAAAAAAAAAACAAACATCCTCTATGTGGTTATGTTGTCATACCGGGAATTCATGAAGTTTGCACAAGCTCTTGCAAACCCGTTATTTAGCAAAATGTGAGATGGTACCAGTAAATTAGACATTTGATTAATCCAGGCCCTCCCACAGCAAAACCAAGTTCCTCATTAAAATCAGCTGCTGCTGAGGTGCCTAGATTACTCAAAAATACCCACACCCACTGACACCCAGGGCTTACACAGAGAGTGATGGTGAGAGGAACGAGGTTGGGAGGAAGCAGACAGAAAGCCAAATCCAGATAGTTGATGAATCCATCTTCCATGTCACAGTCTGATGTGTTCTTCACGAATGCACAGCGATCCACAGCACTGAGTTTCATCACAGAGTCACACTAAACACACATGACATTCAGCTTTTAAATCTATCAGCCATTTACTAATGAAGTCCAAAACATGTGCAACTTCATACTTTGCTCTTTTACATATATTTTCTTTACTTATTAATTACCCCGCCCCTCAAAGGGGAGGCAAGGAGTATTGTTTTTGATTTGTTTTTTTTTTGTCTGTTTGTCAGCAACTTTACGCAAAAACTACAGGACCAATTTCCATGAAATTTTCAGGAAAGGTGTGAGGTGGTCCAG
>JAPQRP010049952.1:0-11609 GCA_037367295.1 Apogon hyalosoma
AACTGTAAAAGAAAGGGAACAAATAAAGCTAAAACTTGGAAAATCACCTGTAGTTTAGTCTTCAGACATAAATACACATATATATCTGTATGTCTTTACCAGAAAAAAAATCATGTGCAGAATAACTGTGGACATTTACTGCACTTTTAGTGAGCATCTACTCAGAGTTTCAACAAAACTATTACACCCATCCTGCAACAATGTAAACAATGTAAACATCAGTTGTACACTATCTCCTTAGAGGGCGTTTTATCAAGTGCAGCAGCCACGTCTCACCATCACCACAGAGGAACAGGAGCAGTGGTGTTGGGGGATGGGGAAATGTAATTAGGTCCACCAGGTGCACAGATCAGGGAACTAGTTACTGCTTCCTAAATTTATTACTTCCGTGCAGATTTGGGGGTGCATAGCAAAAATCTTCTAAATGAGCCTCCAGTGAGAATTAGCGACAAACAGAGCCATTGTTACAAAAGCCTGGACACTTGAGGCCATCGTTACGCCAGGCCCCAGCAGTCCACAAACTCACACTCACAGGTCTGAATAACAGTTGCTGTTTGCTTCTGCTTTACAGTGGCCTGGTCGCTCAGTGACAAAGTAAACATTTCAGTGGCTTAGAGCGTGCTGGTTTTCAAACCACACAAGAATACCCGGCCATTGAGGAGATCTCAAAAGCTTTACAACATAACTTGGGATCAGTGGTAAAAGCTTCCAATAGTCCTGATGGTGCTGTCTGGATTTGCTTACAAGGGCCTAAACTGAACACTCATATGATCAACTTCAATTTGCTGGCGATAAACAATAACAAATACATTTTTATCAGAAACAGATGTAGAAATCAACTAATCTTCAGATAAAGCTTTGTTTAAGTCACTTTTTAAGCTTTTTAACAAAAATGTGTTATATAAAACACAAAAATACAATATAAATACCATTTTTTTGTCTGACCTGTTTAACTAATATTATGCATTATGTATTATTATTTTGTTCCAGGTTGACAGTGAACAATACTGACTGAAATGAATTTTGGATCAACAAGTATTATTGAGATTTGAAAGGTAAAAGATGATTATAAACCCCTGGTTAAAAAAAAGAAAAAAAAAAAGAAAAAAAAAAGAATTCTACATTCTGTTTTGAATACAATCATTATTGCTGTTTTTTTTTCTTTTTTTTCTCTGCTTAAAAAATATACTCTCCTTGCGTTCTGAAAGACTGATTAAAAATATATCACTTAATTAATGACCCAGAGGCTATTTATGCTTTCTATATAAATCTATATGTACTAAATTCTCTGTTCTGAATATACAGGCAGTTTTTTTGAGGAGATCCTTGAGTCTACACTGATGTGGACTACACTGTGATACTGTCTAAAATAAAGAGAATGTAAGAATTAAAACAGTTCCAGGAGACCATGAAGGCTCAGTAACACATGAATCCTGCACAACACTTTTGTATGTGATGTACTACTGACATTTATAGAGTATAGATAGCAGGAGTATTTTTGTTTTTGACACGTACTTTGATCAGCACACAGGTGATTTTACAAAATGATGTGGCTTTTACAAAATGATGTGGCTTAAAATCTCATGGTGTAAAACAACACACAGCAAAAATAGTTTGGTTTCAGTAGCTACTATTACTATGATTATGCTATTCATTATATATTCGACTTCAGTGTTTTCCATTGAGTTGGAGCAGTGAATATTTTCCATTACTGTGTTTATTTTTTTCTATCCTGTCTACTGTCTGCATCTGTGTATAAGGTTTTGATGGAGGCTTTTAACCATAAATCATAAAGTAATCTGAACCCGAACTTCTACTAAGATTTGGGAAGTGCTTACATCTTGAAGTTACTGTAAAATCCACTTTGAAACACAATGATGGACAGTACAAAAAGACTAGTAAAAACCAGAGTCCATTACAGTCAATATAATAGACAAACAGGACATTTAGGGTATACCAAAACACCAGAATACATTGCAGGCTATGGACCACCATCTGTTACTGTACTAGAAAGCTCCCCAGACCAGCAGCTGAGCAGCGCCACCTGTTGTTCACAGACCTGACATACTCAACGGCTGCAGAAAACAGAGACAAGAATGTGTGCTTGTTTTCCAGGCGCCTAATTATAAAGGAGAATGTGCTTTAAGCAGCAGGCCACCAGATGAGGAGGAAGACAGGCCAAATCAAGCACTCTGTCTGTAATTATGCTTCACAGGCAACTTGGCACAACGCGCAAGATTTCGCACTTCTCAGAGTGGGCACAGGCCAGTGGACAAGGGAGGGGGGCAGTGAAGTTTTTCCACTCTCAGCCAACTAATTGCCTCATTATTGGCCAATAAGTCATTTGGAGGCATTTTTTCAACGGCTAACACCTCGGACTCATGCACAGCACACAATGAGAGGGCAGAGGATATTAAAGCCAGTCAAGCAACAAACAAGAACAACAGAGACAGCTGGGCCTTGTCAGCTTCAATAAGAGTCTGAAATATTAGATTGAGGAACAGATGTAGGAACTAACAGTGTCAAACTGTGTCTGTGTAGACGAGATTGAGTTACATTCTAGCACTTCATGAAATTTTACTGCCATAAAAGTGTTAAACTAAATTCATTTACACTTTTGGTTACTGTAAAGAAAGTATTAAGGACAAGGAAGGAAGCAAACAAATACAAAAAAAAAAGTACATACTGATATTTAGTAAGTAGAACATAGTAAAATCAACTTATAATGATTTGATATAGTAGAATTAAGTGTTTCATAAAGTTTAACAGTTTAGATAGTGTTCACCTTCTGCACATAATTATTTAGAAATCACCAATAAGAAAAAAAATACATGATAAAGTGAAACTAATTTTTATGATGAATGTCCACCACGACTACTCCAGACACTTATCACATTGTAAAGCGTTACAAAGTACAGGAGGCGCTGTTGTTCATGTATGCGACTCACAGAAACCGTATTTTTGATCTTCAAAGATCTGGAAAGAGTTATCAGACTTCTGTCTGGTCATAAGGCCGTGTTAAGTCACTGCCAATAAACAACACAGTCTTCAATGACTAACTGCAGTGCATCCAATCAGAACCACGGGCATGTTTTCTGTCAAGTGAGGTTGTCATTTCCTTCCAATCATTCAGATCTATTTAAGCATGACCTGCCTCTTGCAGCATCACTGGATAGAGACAGATTTAAGTAGCAGCTCCTTATGTTACATGCTTATTATTATATTGAGCAAGTAAGAGTGAATTACAAAGTTCTGAAAGTTATAACATACATGTGCTGATAATAAGTAGCAGGCTGACAACATATTTTGCCTGTACACAGATTTATGACAAATGCATGTGACTCATGGTTGATGTCTTCTCATTGTGTTGACACTTACAGTTAAAATCCATTATAGCAAACTAGACAAAAATACTAAAATTAGCTGGAAACTTCAAACCTTTAATCTTACATCTGCAGATTTGTCAGAGATACTCATAGGTTTAGCTTTATTATTACTGATTTTACATGTGAAGTTAGTGATTAATGATACATTATGCATGACATCCATCAGAGTGACTTGACAGAAGAGAGCTTTTCTAGCTGCCTGTAGTGTGATTTCCTGTGCTGCCCAGTGGATGAAAACAGGCTAATATTAGCTGGAAAAGTTAAACTCAACAACTGCAGGTTTGTCAGAAGTCCTTATAATAATACATGTGTAACTGATTTTACATGTGTAGTAAATGATTAAATGATAGATAAATAAAAGATCAATTAACAGAGTGACTTGAGGGAAGAGTGTATTTCTATCAGCCTGTAGTGTTTTCCGGTGATGTCCACTGGATGAAAATAAGCTAATATTTGCTGTAAAACTTACAGCTTTAATCCAATAACTGCAGGTTTGTCCAAAAGGGAATGTTTAATTTTACAATTAATTACTGATTTCACATGTGTAGCTAGTGATTAAATAATAAATAAAGTATGACATCCATTTGGTGAGTAATTTGACTGAACAGTGTATTTCTATAATCCTGTAAGAGGTTTTACTGTGCTGTCTAATTGATGGAAAGAGGCTAATAGCTGAAAAAGCTGAAAACAACTGCAGGTTTATCTAAACAGAAAGTTTAACTCTACTATTACTTATACACATGTACTTATAGCCTTCATAGTAAGTTATTAAATGATAAATAAAACATCCGGTAGTGGAGTGACTTGACTGCAGAGTGTATTTCTCTCAGTCTGAGTGTGTTTTCCGGTGCTGTCCAGTAGATGGAAACAGGCTAATGTTTAATCAGTGTCTCTTCACTGCAGGACTAAACTCAGTCTCCTGCAGGACAGACTGCGTGGGCCTAACCTAGCGATAATGTTGCGTGTAGCGTGAAGAAACTATGCTGTGGTCGATGTTTCACTTTTATTTGCGTTGTAGCTGTCTAAAACAGCTTAGCATCCTTCATACACAGATGCAGGAAGTGAACAGCGGCGCTATTATCTACACACAAACACCAAGTGCCACCACGCCTAGCAACAGGGTTGTCAGGACGCAGGAAGTAACTTGCTAGCTTGCTAACTTAGCTGCTGTTGCTAGCTGCGGACGTCGGCCCTTGCGGCTGCAGACGGTGCGTGTTCGGCTCCTCTTACCGATGTGGCTATCCTCGATGTGCACGATGAGCTCGGCTAGAGAGTCAAATTGAAGTCCGCAGACCCCGAATCTGCAGGTGTTGGAAAAGAAAGAGGCAGCGGCTATGCCTGTCATTGTCGCTGCTGCATTGGAAATGAGAGCAGGCGGCAGCGGGGACACAGCGCGCGGACAGCGGTGTAAACAGCTGGAGCGACAGGACGGGGGCGGGGCGTGACACCGACTGACAGCGACGTCAACCGGCGGATGGACGCACAGCCAGACCGGAAGTCACAAATAACATGGTTTTATTTAAGGAAACACTTTGATCGGGTGGCTCCAAATTATGTACCCACTTGGGTTTAATAATTTTAATTCAGTTATATTTATTTTGGAATTTGGTTTGAGGGTTCAAAAGTTTTCTGCACTCCTTGGAACACAATCCGGAACAAACTGTATTGTTTTTCCATTTTTTTAATAAACATATGTACTGTGGCACATATATTCTCTGAATAAAGTGAATACTTTTATTACGTTTATTTATGTTTTGTACTTAATGTTTTCACCCTTGATTCTACTTTTTTGTAATTTCTCTTGATTCCTACAGCCTATACCTGCTACTTTCTTACATATAACAATATAAAACACGTAATCAGTTAGAACTTTCCCTTGGTTTTCAGGCAGCTTTTGCGCTCTTTGTTCTCCAGCCTTTTTTTCAAAAGACTTTGCACATGTGGAGGTTTGGGGCTCCTCCTCTAACAAAAGTTTGATCTGACATTTCATATTAATGCAAAATATCAAATGTCACATCATGTTGTGCTTTTATTATTACCATGCTTCATCTGTGTATTAAATTAGAAAAAGCTTTAAGCTATAATAAATAAACAAACAGCATCCACTGGGTTTAAAAGCAAAACTTGCTCAAGAAGTCCACTGGCAGACCAGCTGCAACCATTAAATCGGAGGAAAGTTAGTCGATTTTATGTTCATTTGGCTTCAGCGATGGCCAAAATGGCTTTGGGTGCTGAGAAGTCTTATAATGAAATGGAAAACTGTTCATTAAAATCATTGTACTTCTTATCCCTAAAAGATCACTAAAATTTCACCACAGGCCGTATTTCCATGTAGTTTTGTTGGCACTGTCATTATTAAAAGAGGAAAACTGTCATTATTATTCATGTTTACTGAGAAAAATGACACAAACACATTATCATGTACTGGGAATTCCATTTTATTATCAATGCACACATTTCCCATAAGTCACAGATACATAAAATGACAGCAAACATAGGTGTGATCATTGTATATTTGGGGGAACCCTAAGTGAAGCTTTGTTTTCACTTAGTGTAGTCTAACTTCACAAAACCATGTTTAATAGTTAAGTCAATCCACAAGAAGATTCCTCTGATACTACCAGTTTGTCCATCATAAACTTTTTACATTAATAATATAATATTAACGTCACATTGTCATGACTATGATGTTAATCTTAATCAGGATTTTAAAGAATTTGCATGTCAACACTTAACACCACTTTTATTTTCACTATAGTGATCTAACAATTCTGTAATTATGAGAATTTTATACATTAACAAGTGTTGTAGTAAAACCTTATGGCCACTGTGGGGAAGTGTTGGTCAGCACATAGACGAGTAGTTTTTGTTCTTAGAACAGAATTGTCATGTCTGACTAGTGTTTGAGGATAGACGATTACATGATATTTAGTTACTCTGAGAGAACTATACATTCACCTCAGTTTTGCTTATTTATTAGCAGGGCAGAGCTGGTAGACTTATTTTATGATTCAAGCTTCAGCTTAATTTAAATAAGCTGGAAAAGATAAAACTGCTACTACAGAGACTTAGCTGTAAAAGTATTAGTGAAACATTTGTGAATTAGTTTAAAGGTTTTGTATCTTAATTATCTCTATTTATTAACTCTGTTAACTATTAACTCTAAAAATCTCTTTGGCTGCTCTCTCTAATAACTACAGCTCTAGATCAACTGTTTGGATTCGTCTGAATGTTCCCAGAGTGAACTCAGAACTCAGTAAAATCACTTTTGTATTTACACACCACAAGCATAAAACAAATTGCAAATGGGCTTCCTGTTATGAACACTTCCTTCATTAAATACCTTTAAAGCTTAAATGATCTCTGTGGATGGTTTGCATTAAAGAATATATGGTCCATTTGCTTTTTTCATGCCTTAATCTCTTTTACACTTCTTTTGCTACTGTTTTATGTTGTTTTATGGTCTATGTAAATCTGATTTCAATGTGAAACTGTCAAGTGCTGCCATTTTGATCAAGACTCAGAAAGAAGAGACCCTGTATCTCAGTGGGACCTGGATGGATGGATAAATACATAAAAACATTTAAATCAAAGTTGATAGAAAGTGAAGAATTACATGTTCATAGATCTCCCTTTACATCACATCTCAGAACAAGAGATATGGCATTGTATCTCAGTATTTATAGTATCTTACTTTATGGGGGGTGGGGTATTTGTGGGCTGTTTTCTCTGGAACAAGGAAAGACATGTTAATACTTGCACGTCAAAAAGGATTTCTTCATAATATGCATGACAGGCTATGTATTTTTCTTGTTAGAAAAATGAAAATGTAGATTCTCATTTCTGGTGCAGATAGATGATTTGCTTAGCTAGAACTTTTCCAGATTTTCATACAGTTTATAACCTTACAATTCATGTACAAATTATGGTATACCAGCTTTTCCAGTGTTTTGTGGAGAACTATGGGATGACCTCTTGACAGACTTATATCACTCACTGCCTCTGGTTTTAGGAAGCTCTCTGCTTTCACTTGGAATGCTGGCCCTTCACTACTCAACCACATTTATTTACCAACGGTCATTCTTGATGAGCATGAAACTAATCATTATTCTTACATTAGTTGTAACCCATAAAACACAGATGAGGTCATGAGAAGATGCATTTGTGATTTTCTGCATCAGAGGTTTATTCAACATGCTGTTTAAGTCTCAGTTAGGCTTCACAGCTGCTGGTGGTTAACCAAACCCTGGTGTTCTCAGTGAAATGAAACTATGTGCTATGCAACAAGTAAATATCAAGGTTGTTTACCAATGCTACAATATGAGATGGACTGAACTCTTTACATTTCACAGCCATTTTTAATATTATATTCTCTTGAAGTTAATGAAAGACTTTTCATGTCCTAAACTTTCCCATTTAAGTCCTTTAAGATTTTTTTTATTTTTATTTTTTAAATCATTGTGGGCATCAATCAGTTGATTTATTTTTTTTAACAACACCTAAATAGCATTACTGCTCCACAAATGAATAATTTCTATTCTGTTTACAATCCAAAATAATCTTTCGAATAAATATGTGTAATGTCAGTTAGATACACAGTTAACACTGACACACGTGTCAGATTCTGTTTTGTTTGCAGAAGCATGTGTAACTCAGACACATATCCATGAATGAGAAAAAATAATAAATAATCCTACTGTTATAAATCTAAGGTGTCATCACACAGGCAGTTCTATTCACCATCCACCTGATGTAAATGTTACAGACTTAAGTGTTTGAGTGCAGTTATGTCACCAAGGTTATCAGTGTGGAACCTCCCAGTATGTGTGTTTGCTGAATTAGACTTTTAGCTGCACCAGACGGCTCAAAGCTGATGTTTTGTTTAACATGACTCAAGTTCTGAGAGACTAAATGTGATGACTTGGCATCATAAGATAAGGTGCTCAAACAAATGTTCTAATATTAAATAAAAGGTGCTCTAAAATATTCATATTATTATATTGTCACTGACAATCTGAGAAATCATTTTACACACTTTGGTACTAGTGACAAGTTTTCTAAAATCTCCTTCCATTTTTTATACAGTAAAGGTATTACTTAGTATTCAGATCCTCCTCAACAGTTCAGATTTCAACATGTATCAGCAACTAACTTAACGTAACGTAACTTAACTTAACTTAACTTAACTTAACGTAACTTAACTTAATTCCACTAAACCTGTAAATATATTTGTAGCCACTCTATCACACTTTCATTACATGATTGAGAGTTGTTTTTTCTCCTTATGAACCATCTGTCATGAAAGATTAGTCGTTTTAGCTTCAAGGCCTAGACAACAATGCACTGTAGTCTGTTAGATATGGAGGAATAGTTGGTGGCATAGCATTTGTTAAAATTCACATTTTTTATTTAATTGTCAGTTTGAGTTTAATAGTAGTTTAGATGTTTATCACTTTTAAGGGAACTGGAAGAAGAACCTGAACCCTTCATTTTCAAATCTTGAAAAAGATTAGTTTCCTTAAATTTGCTGATGATGAATCTTTAGGCGTTTGTTTACAAATCATCTAAGGTTAAAGATTTCCCTTAGAGGCTAATACAGTAGAAAACTGAATATGGAGTGGGTTAAAAATTGCCATCTTGTCTTTGTGAACACTAATGAAGAATGGCATGCAGTATTATTGCTCTCCCTGACACCATCATTTCCATCCCTCCAGGCACAACCATCACAGCTCAAGTTACAGAAAGTAAGAAATCCATGTTTTACAGCAACACTACATCTGTCTGAAACATTGAAGGGATAAGTTCCATCTCTAAAGCAACACATGAAATTACATTTGCTTTTTGCATCACTTGAATCTTTGTACCTGCTGCAACAAAGACACCTCAATGGTGCTAATCTTCCCAAGGTGATCTTACTTGAAAGCACTGCACAAAGGCATAATAATAAAAGGTTTAGTATAATATAGATCAAATCTTTTTTAGTGTGGGTCACTGACCCAAACTGTATCGGCTCTTTCCAACCTTAATAGTCTGCTCCTCTGGGAGCATAATGTTTGGATTGGTTGGGAAATATATAGGCAATAAAGAGACAAAAGGATGTCATAAACGTTGATTAAAGCTCTGGTTAAAAGACAGAGGCGGAGAAGCTCTGAGTTATGAGGGCTTTTCAGACTGCGTTATTGTTTCAGTGACAGAGCTCTTAGTACGTCTGGTGGAGTGGTCGCAGGCGAGTGGTAAACATTTCTCAATGTGTGAGGAGTCATTAATCCCTAGAGCCCAGGATGGCTTCACTACCACTGTCTGTGGCCCAAGAAATCACAGCCAGTTGGCACCAGCAGGTCAAAGAGATCCAACATAAATGGTTTGTACTGCAAAGATGTTTAAATCTCAGCTAATGTGCTGTAGCTACAGCAGACAAAAACATAAACGTTGGGTGGAAAAACTATGCATTTTGTATGTTCACAACATTTGAATGTGATGCTGTCGATGCATGGAAGATTACTCTCAGATTGGTTCAGTCATAAAAGATTGTTTTTGCTGAAAAGAAGGCAAAAGTCACGATTTTACTATAAGTAAAAACACAAGCTTCCACCCTTGCAGTAATACATTATACCCAACAAGACAAAGTGGAGCCTTTCCTCAGGGTACCTGGTTTATGTAATCATTTGTCCAAATCAGTTTTGTCCACCAGTTACATATTTCTTAATTATCCTACCATTTATTATCCTTGTAATCATATTATGTACTTTTTACACCGAGTGGGAGCAACTTGTGGTAATGGTAGTTCTTACCCACCTGTAGACACTGTTAGAAAGGTAAGACTATAGGCAGTATAAGGAGTGTAGAATATTACTTATGATAATAAACATGAGTGAGATTGTAATTTTACAGTTATTGACAAAAAGAGTAATTTATTCATCAAAGTGATGGGGATTTTGATCACTAGCTGTACGTTTGTGATTTACATTAGGAGGACTGAATAATAAGGATTACATGATTGCCCAGGGACAGTAAAATATCACATTGGGCTTGTAAATCTAGAAAACCATTCACCCATTCAGGCAAATGGCAAAAAGTATTAAACACTTGTTTGTTTGTTTGTTTGCTTGTTTGTTTTTTCAAGAGTCATCTCTGTTATGAGTTACACATGAAAATTAAACATTTAATTCACTTTAATCTCTTGTACTATGTGAGAACCGCTAATAAGTAAAACTATTTGTACAGAGGCAAGTAAAAACTGGATAATGACAAAAAAAGCTCTGTATTAATGTTGAACCTGGACAGGTGATACATTTTCATATTTGTGCATTGAAAAGTAAGATATATTGAAGACAATAGTATCAGGAGTTTTTGTTTTAGGGATTGCACTGCCTTTATCACATTAATATTTGTAGGGCAGAGACATTCAGCTTTATTGTCCAGTGTGAAACAAGTATCAGAATCAGTAAGCAAGAAAATGTGATCAGTTGCTTTACTTTGATGAACTTACTGATGTTATTACTCTTTAACATTGGTCAAAGATGACATAAACAGTATGTCATCCAAAATCATTGTTCATGTTATCCAGTTAAATTTTTGCCCCTGCATTTGTTGGGAAAATTATGTTTTTCATGTTATCATTCTATATGAGGAAAGAAGGTTTTTTCATTCAAATCAGTCAGGCTCAGGGACTTATGGTAAAATATGATTAAAAATTATTATTGTGTGAGGGAAACATCAGAATGAAACATTTTTGTTAAATTCTATTAGAACTTTCACCCTGTTAACATGTTATATTTTGAGTGCCGTTTGTTGTAGATCATTGCATGATCAAAATCTAGTGAATCTAGTGAAACTTAGCAGATCAAAAGAACCTTTAGATTATTTTGTTGAAACATGTTTTTTCAGCATTAAAAAATAACATTTCCTAACAGTGTGTTACCAGCAGAACAACATATACTGTACAAATCTTGAAAAAAGGGAGAATCCACAGTACAGTCTGACTTCTGTTTACACAGGCTTTCTGAAGAAAAAATATTTTTGTTTCTTCCTGAAAATGTACTCAGTGGAAATGTAATCTTTTTCTGGAAGGTGATTAAGTAGTTTCATACTGAGAGAGTAGATGACAGTAACCTAAGAAAACATAAAAAACAAACTAACTGTACTGTCATGTGATCTGAATGTTTGATCGGAGGATTAGCCTTATATATATATATATATATATATATATATGTATGTGTGTGT